>OY744477.1:99470858-99629499 GCA_963556175.1 Tipula confusa
AAATATATAAATATATAAATATATAAATATATAAATATATAAATATATAAATATATAAATATATAAATATATAAATATATAAATATATAAATATATAAATATATAAATATATAAATATATAAATATATAAATATATAAATATATAAATATATAAATATATAAATATATAAATATATAAATATATAAATATATAAATATATAAATATATAAATATATAAATATATAAATATATAAATATATAAATATATAAATATATAAATATATAAATATATAAATATATAAATATATAAATATATAAATATATAAATATATAAATATATAAATATATAAATATATAAATATATAAATATATAAATATATAAATATATAAATATATAAATATATAAATATATAAATATATAAATATATAAATATATAAATATATAAATATATAAATATATAAATATATAAATATATAAATATATAAATATATAAATATATAAATATATAAATATATAAATATATAAAATATATAAATATATAAATATATAAATATATAAATATATAAATATATAAATATATAAATATATAAATATATAAATATATAAATATATAAATATATAAATATATAAATATATAAATATATAAATATATAAATATATAAATATATAAATATATAAATATATAAATATATAAATATATAAATATATAAATATATAAATATATAAATATATAAATATATAAATATATAAATATATAAATATATAAATATATAAATATATAAATATATAAATATATAAATATATAAATATATAAATATATAAATATATAAATATATAAATATATAAATATATAAATATATAAATATATAAATATATAAATATATAAATATATAAATATATAAATATATAAATATATAAATATATAAATATATAAATATATAAATATATAAATATATAAATATATAAATATATAAATATATAAATATATAAATATATAAATATATAAATATATAAATATATAAATATATAAATATATAAATATATAAATATATAAATATATAAATATATAAATATATAAATATATAAATATATAAATATATAAATATATAAATATATAAATATATAAATATATAAATATATAAATATATAAAATATAAATATATAAATATATAAATATATAAATATATAAATATATAAATATATAAATATATAAATATATAAATATATAAATATATAAATATATAAATATATAAATATATAAATATATAAATATATAAATATATAAATATATAAATATATAAATATATAAATATATAAATATATAAATATATAAATATATAAATATATAAATATATAAATATATAAATATATAAATATATAAATATATAAATATATAAATATATAAATATATAAATATATAAATATATAAATATATAAATATATAAATATATAAATATATAAATATATAAATATATAAATATATAAATATATAAATATATAAATATATAAATATATAAATATATAAATATATAAATATATAAATATATAAATATATAAATATATAAATATATAAATATATAAATATATAAATATATAAATATATAAATATATAAATATATAAATATATAAATATATAAATATATAAATATATAAATATATAAATATATAAATATATAAATATATAAATATATAAATATATAAATATATAAATATATAAATATATAAATATATAAATATATAAATATATAAATATATAAATATATAAATATATAAATATATAAATATATAAATATATAAATATATAAATATATAAATATATAAATATATAAATATATAAATATATAAATATATAAATATATAAATATATAAATATATAAATATATAAATATATAAATATATAAATATATAAATATATAAATATATAAATATATAAATATATAAATATATAAATATATAAATATATAAATATATAAATATATAAATATATAAATATATAAATATATAAATATATAAATATATAAATATATAAATATATAAATATATAAATATATAAATATATAAATATATAAATATATAAATATATAAATATATAAATATATAAATATATAAATATATAAATATATAAATATATAAATATATAAATATATAAATATATAAATATATAAATATATAAATATATAAATATATAAATATATAAATATATAAATATATAAATATATAAATATATAAATATATAAATATATAAATATATAAATATATAAATATATAAATATATAAATATATAAATATATAAATATATAAATATATAAATATATAAATATATAAATATATAAATATATAAATATATAAATATATAAATATATAAATATATAAATATATAAATATATAAATATATAAATATATAAATATATAAATATATAAATATATAAATATATAAATATATAAATATATAAATATATAAAATATATAAATATATAAATATATAAATATATAAATATATAAATATATAAATATATAAATATATAAATATATAAATATATAAATATATAAATATATAAATATATAAATATATAAATATATAAATATATAAATATATAAATATATAAATATATAAATATATAAATATATAAATATATAAATATATAAATATATAAATATATAAATATATAAATATATAAATATATAAATATATAAATATATAAATATATAAATATATAAATATATAAATATATAAATATATAAATATATAAATATATAAATATATAAATATATAAATATATAAATATATAAATATATAAATATATAAATATATAAATATATAAATATATAAATATATAAATATATAAATATATAAATATATAAATATATAAATATATAAATATATAAATATATAAATATATAAATATATAAATATATAAATATATAAATATATAAATATATAATATATAAATATATAAATATATAAATATATAAATATATAAATATATAAATATATAAATATATAAATATATAAATATAAAAATGTATAAATATATAAATATATAAATATATAAATATATAAATATATAAATATATAAATATATAAATATATAAATATATAAATATATAAATATATAAATATATAAATATATAAATATATAAATATATAAATATATAAATATATAAATATATAAATATATAAATATATAAATATATAAATATATAAATATATAAATATATAAATATATAAATATATAAATATATAAATATATAAATATATAAATATATAAATATATAAATATATAAATATATAAATATATAAATATATAAATATATAAATATATAAATATATAAATATATAAATATATAAATATATAAATATATAAATATATAAATATATAAATATATAAATATATAAATATATAAATATATAAATATATAAATATATAAATATATAAATATATAAATATATAAATATATAAATATATAAATATATAAATATATAAATATATAAATATATAAATATATAAATATATAAATATATAAATATATAAATATATAAATATATAAATATATAAATATATAAATATATAAATATATAAATATATAAATATATAAATATATAAATATATAAATATATAAATACATAAATATATAAATATATAAATATATAAATATATAAATATATAAATATATAAATACATAAATATATAAATATATAAATATATAAATATATAAATATATAAATATATAAATATATAAATATATAAATATATAAATATATAAATATATAAATATATAAATACCGCATTGTATTCGTAGCTGATGTAGAAAAAATGTACCGCCAAATAACTACCAGCAAATTGTTCGGCGAGAAAACGTACTATCTCCAATCCATCATTACCGTCTCCTAACCGTAACGTATGGGACTGCTTCGGCTCTCTATCTAGCAACGAAAACTTTAATCAAACTTGCTGACGACTACCAGAACCATTATCCTATCGCCTCAAAGATTTGGCGAGAAGATATGTATATAGGGGATGTAATATCCAGATCAAACATAAAACGAGAAGCAAACAAGTTGAAAGACCAAATCATTGAAATATTATTGTCTGCGGGATTTCTTCTTCGAAAATGGACCTCAAATTGTTCTCAATTGCTAAGCTCCATCCCATCGGAGAGTCAAGAGCCACTATTATTTGATATCTACGAGGGGAAATAATCAGTAAAATTGCTAGGACTAGAATGGAATCCAAAATCAGACTGTTTTTATTTCAAGGTCTTGATTGATTCAACCCCATCAACAACGAAGAGAGAAATGTTATCTGAAGCCTCAAAAATTGTTGATCCCATTGGTTGGCTGGCACCGTCCACGATCATGGTTAAAACTCTATTTCAATCGTTGTGGTTATTAAATGTGCAATGATGATCTATTATCGGCTAACATCTCCAAAAGGTGGACTGCTCTAAGAACTGAATTTAAACACATAGAACGAATTTCAATACCACAATGGCTGCAGATTCACACTTTAGATCAACAGTTACATGAATTTTCGGACGCTTCGGACGTAGCATATTCAGCGGTGATTTACATTAGATGCAGAGATATGAATGAGACCTTAGTAACCAACCTTGTTACCACCAAAACTAAGGTGAAACCCATATCAATCCCTCGCTTAGAGGTGTGTGCTGCTCTTCTTCTGACAAAATTGACGAAAACTGTTTTAGAATCGCTCCAGTGTCCAAAAATTCTGATATATTTGTAGACAGACTCAGCCGACGTATTATGGTGGCTTTCATCCCCCGCTTGGTCTTGGAAGACATATGTAGCCAACCGACCCGCTGAGATTTTGGACACCACTACCAGATCGAATTGGCGTTACGTACCAACCAAGGAAAATCCAGCTGACTGCGCTAGCCGTGGCATTTTGCTTTCCGTTTTAGTTGATTTTCAGCTATGGTGGAAGGGATCCACTTGGCTTGTTGAAGATGAAGAAAAATGACCCGATCAGAAAAATCTACAGAATGTCCCTAATAAATCGGAAAGGAGAGTCTCTACCTTGGACCAATATATTGCAGGTGTTACAAATGACCTTTTTGCTGAGCGCTCTGAAAAGGATTCTTAGTTCTCCAAATTAGTAAGAATTGTTGCCCGTCTGCTGCAATTCATCAATAACCTAAAAATTAGTAAGAACAAGGAAGCACGAAGCGAATGTTTGTCGCCAACAGATTTTAAAACTGCATCGGAACTCATGCTTAAGTGGGTTCAAAACGGATCGTTTGCAGTCGAAATCCTAGGTTTAATAACCAAAAGACTCATACCTACCTCGAGTTAAATAATCTCATTGAATCCTTTTCTAGATAAAGCAGGGCTTTTGAGGGTTGGAAGAAGGATTCGTAACGCAAACATCCAATACAACACCAAATTTCCCATCACGCTCCCAGCCGAGCACGTTCTTACGCAACGAATAATAGATGAGACGCACATATTAAATATTTTCATGCGTCCCAATCATTATTAATAACAATAATCCGCCTGAAATATTGGATCATAAACTGTAAAAGGGTCGTTCGCCAACGTATTCAAAAATGCATTTCTTGTACACGACATCGAGCGGCTAAAAATAACCAACTCAATGGTTTATGTTTACTGTCACCAAATGAAGAAGATGCTAAAGAACTCCTATATGCTACGTAAAAGATGTATAAACAAGCATGCAATACCTAGATCTACCACAGAATTCTTGGCTTATCGTAGGAAGAGACTAAATAAAAGCTAGATCGCTGGGCTGACTACTCGCATCCGTAAAAATCCTCAATGTTTAATATTGACAAGCAAAAAGAAAAATAGATACCGCCAAAATTTTAACCGACCCCCACTTATGTTAACAGACACGCAGGTTTATGATCGTTACGTGGGACGTGCAGTATCTAAGAAAACCAGGCGCGTCTGATGGCACTCTATCAGCCAAAAGTATCGCTTAGAACACGCTTTTTAGGAAACTCGATGGCCAAAAAGTGGAGGTCATGTGTCCCAAGGCTATACATTGATTTACATTATGGAGATGACCTCGGCAATCTCGGTGTTGGTTTCCTTCTTGGGCCCAAGGTAAGAAAAGCTGTTTTGGATTTCAAAGCAATTGATAATCGTATGTTTATGCTACGTTATGCAATTAGCCAACCTGTCAATCATTTGTTTTCATATATTCATTGATGTTACGGGACATCCCATGATGTACAACTGGTGTTCATCGACTTCCAACAAGCCTATGACTCAATCCATCGGGATAGCTTATGGTTTGATAGTTAATGTTGTGTCAAAGTTGAAAACAAGCTATCAGGAATTTTTACAATTAGCTCTGGGGTCCGGGAAGAAAATGTTGTCCTCGATACTTTTTAATCTCATGTTACAATTTATCTTTCGTAAAAGTGGAACACCTCAGTGCAACACCTTGTACTGTCGGTTCAACCACTGTCAGTGTAATTGGGCTGAATGGCAACGATGTCAAAGAACTACTGAACTCACTTGTACGATTCTCAGCTTCTAGTGGTCTCAAAATCAATGAGTTCAAAATAAAATACATGATCACTGGTTTTAGAAACCAAGACGCAACGGAGTTTTGTACTTTACACCATGTAATGAAAAATTTCATTATTTTCTGACAAATAAAATTATGTGCATGAATCAGAAAATTATTTCTCTACATAAAAATATATTTATCATCAAATAGCTATGGGCCAAAATTTTCAAATCGGAGAAATATAAAAAAAATTGCTATATGAATTTAAATAACAATAGGAAACGATTTTAAGCGCATCATCTATATTGAACAAATAAATTATGTAACTACATACGTACATGTATTCGTAGATCAACAGAAAAAAACAAAATTAAAAAAACAATATAGCATGCGATCGGCGATCGAACAAGAAATAACGAAAACCAACCGAAAAAACAATTGTGTTAGTGTTCTTATATAAATAAAGTATATTTTGGCTGTGTTTTTTTTTTGATATCGGAGAAATCGGATAGATCAGAGAGATTATTTATCGGATATATCTGATAATTTTTTTCTCCGATTTTTATCTATTAGAACGAAAAAAATATTTTTTTGTGTTTTTTTTAGTATCCGAAATAATAAAGTATTTTTTGAATTTCAGCATTAAACTCCCTTAATTAAAGTTTTATTTGTCACCTGATAGCTCAACATTAATCGGAGTCGCCATTTTAGAATTTACTAAAAAATATAAAATAATCTGTACATTTTTTCAGAGTAAAAAGATCGTATCCGATAATTATCGGAGCGTAAAAAAAAACGACACAGAGAGATAATTTTTTTCTCGGATATTAAAAAAAAACGCATATCTGAAAATTTGACAGTAAATTTATCTCTCCGATTTCTCCGATATCAAAAAAAAAACACAGCCTTTATATGAATGTGCCTGTGAAGAAAAAGGAATGACAATAAAACAAATTCCATAAAAAAAATTTATCACATTCAAGCTTTATTGCAACTTTATATAATTAATGTCGATTTTCATTGGAGAAAAAAATTGGTCTAAGTTTGATATTTGACACATCTAGATTTGATACTTGACAGATATGCAGTTTCATTGGATAAAAACAATTGATATTTTTTTGATCTCGAGCAATTTTATGAAATTTAGATTTGTAGCAAGATTTTTTCAACATTAACATAAAAATAAATGTAAACAATAACAATAACACAAACAATAATATAAATTCTCGATTTGATGCCATTCGTAAATTTTGTCTTGTTATAGTGGATTGTGTTTTATTTTATGTTTTATGATAGAAACCGCGCCATTTGTTTTTTCGATTTATTTTATAAATAGATGCCGTGATATTTGTGTTTAGATCTGGAGTGCGATTATGTAAGCATTTCGACATATCAAAACATGTCGAAATATGTCGATAATGTGGCCAGTCAACCTAAAAAGTGTTCGAGTAAAACAACTACAACTTGTCGCAATTTCGACATGTGAAATCATCAATTTTTTTAAAAGTATCGGCCATCTTGTCGAAACTCGAAATGATTACATAATCGCACTCATGTATTAAAATTAAATTGATAATTTTTATAATAGACACCGTGCCATTTCTAAAGTTTTTTTTGTTGTGTATTAAAATTAAGTTAACATTTTTTATAGTAGATGCCGTGCCATTTGTATTATTAAAGTTTTATACGTAACGTGGTATTCTTAAAGTTTTGTTGTGTTACAATATAGTTTTTAGTTTTACTTTTACAATATAGTTTTTATAGTTACTATATTCATAAAGAAAATATATATAGAGAGGCAAAGCCATATAGCGATCTGTCCTACAGCATTGTTAGTGTAATTAATGGGACCCATTACAGTTGTTGTAATATTATTGTTGTTGTTTTAAGTATATAAGCGAAAAAAAAATTTATATAAGGAAAGAAAAAAACACAAAACGTAACAAAAGAAATAGGTATATATTTGTGAATTATAACAAAACACATGTAGACACAATAACAAACCACCGTTTTCGATATTTTGATATTTAAACATTTCTTGTTTCTTGATTGTAATTTTAGCTCCGATTCTCTTAGTTGTGTCTTCATGTGATGTGAGTATTTTTGTTGTTCCAAAAAAAAAAAAAATTTTGCCGGGACACGCGATATATTATTTTTGAACCATCAACAATGGGCGCATTCAGGTCCGCCAACTGTTTGCAACATGTTGAGTCAAATCAATATGTTGAGTACTGAATGCAGCCGATATATTCGATACAACTGTTGAGCTAAATGTAATTTTTTCCATTGATGTTCGTATCTCGATACATTACGTAGCGAATATTTATATATAGTTATGCAATTATCCTTTTATTTTGGCAACATATATATTTATGATATCAATAGGTAGAGGTATCTATGATGGTGGGCCCGAATGCACCCAATAGCATCTATTTTTTTAAATCGAACTTTTTATGAATGACAGCGATACATAGTTTTCTTTGTCATTTACCGATGACTAAAACAATTAATGTGTACTATTTCGTACGAAAATAAAGGGTCGTCAGGTTTTTTTATTTTATTTTATGAAATCAACCATTATCCCTTTAAAACTCTTGCTCGATTTATGGCCTTAACGAACAATTCTTTTTACTCATATTTTCAAATGCTTAATATTATGTTATAACTCAAAAATACAAATCCTACTAAAATAATGTAAGTTACATTTACCTAAAAATAGAACGCCAATTAGGGATAAAAGGATATACCGGTTTATTTTGCACATAAGTTTCTTTTTATTTATGGTCTTGTAAAATGTATTCTTTATTCACGAAATCTACGTTTGGAAAAATCCATGGTCAAAAAATAATAAAACAATAATTAAAACCTGTCGGTTTCTTTTTCTTAAAGAGCAAATTTTTAATTTATCCCACATACCATTTTTTCCTAAATCAATTTTGGTTTTCATCAGGATAACGTAATAATTTCTAGTATATTTAAATTGAATTAAATGCTTTCGTTAATGTTATAATATTTACACTTGAATCTTGCATTTATACGAGTTATGTGAAATTACCGATACATGAATTTTTTCTGTGAACTGTGATTTGGTAATTAACCAAAATAATTTAATAAATGTTAAATTATTGGTTTTGTTTGAACTTTAACTGTGATATTAATTACCAAAATAATTTAATTATTAAATAATTAGTTTTGTTTAAACTTCTAATATAAGTACGATTTTTTATATCAAAAATGAATAATTTTAAGAGTGGAATTTCTTGTGCAATTTTAACATGTTATGCTTCTAGAAGAACCCATGTTGACAGACGTTTTTATAAATTTCCTAAAAAAAACAGTGATTTATTTAAAATTTGGATAGAGAAATGTGCAATACCGGTAAGTGATTTGGACAAATTATTAATTATATGTGAAACACATTTTCATGAAAGTGACAAAGGCAAGAAGCGATTAAAAAAAAACTCTGTACCCCAGTTAAACTTGCCCTATAGTAAGGATATTGAATTAGTAGATTACATAGAAATAGATCAATTAGAAAACGTTATGCCAGTACCAGAATTTCGAGTCTCTGAAAACAATGGTATTGAAGATTGTTGCAATAACTGTTTAAAATATATAAAAACTTGCGACTATTATAGGAAAAAAAATGTATTGTTACAAAAGCTTCACGACCGATTAAAAATAAAGTATATACATAATAGAAAAGCAATGCTTAGGTTTTCCAAAATGCACAGTAGACATCTAGCCCAAAAATCGCCCCGCGAAAATTTAAACGGTTTAATTAACGCCCAAAATGTCAGTTTCGAAGCAAAGGAATTTTCAAAAATGCTTTTGCTTAGAAAATCGAAAACTGTCAAATATCCCGATGAGCAACGTCAAATTTCTATAAATTTATATTTTATATCACCAGCATCGTACAGATTTTTAAGATCGAGTCTGCATTTTAACCTACCATCAAACAATTCTATTTTAAATTGGATGCCAATCAAAACTATTTCACCAGGGAAAAATTTTAATATTTTAGAAAATTTAAGGCTAAAAGTTAGCACAATGGCGACAGATCACAAAAAAGCTATATTAGTGTTTGATGAAATAAGAATACGTGAGGATTTAGACTATGATAGCAAATTAGACATAATCCAAGGTTATTCAGATGACGGAGAGCATAGAAATAATAGTATAGCGAAATACATTTTGGTTTTTATGGTTAGGGGAGTAGTAGTTCAATATAAATATATAGTTTCATATTATGTTTCCGCACATAATATTTCGGGCCAACTTTTGGTACAACTCATTAAAAATAATATTCGCATGTTAACAGAAACTGGACTTAATGTTTTAGCGACGGTTTGCGATCAAGGATCGAACAATAGAAGTGCGTATAAGCTTTTAGGAACATCAGTTGAAAACCCATTTTTTTATTTAGATTCTAAAACAGTATTTACAATTTTTGATACACCTCATTTAGTAAAATCGATTCGAAATAACTTGTTAAAGGCAAATTTTAGTACACCGGATGGAATTATTAGTTGGTCAGTTTTGAGAGAGCTATATGAAGCCGAGAAAAATAATGTTACAAAATTGTGTGTAAAACTTACAAATAAACACATTTATCCTGGCCCATTTGATAAAATGAAAGTGTCTTATGCAACGCAAATTTTTAGCAAAACAGTGGCTGCAGCGATACAAACTATGTACGAGTTGGGTAAATTTTCTCGTGATGTAGAAAAATACGCACTCCCAACAGCAAAGTTTTGCAAAAAAATTGATGCAATGTTTGACAACTTAAATAGCAGAAATTTGTATAACAAAAATAAAAATTGCAGCGCCTTGCAATATGGTAATCACATTGGTAATATGTTAACGGAAATGAAAACTTATATAAGCAAAACTAAATGGTTGAAAAAAAATAAAATATATTGCCTCGATGGAATTCAACTGACAATAACTGCCATCTTGAAGTTGTCACAAGAAATATTTCAAAATGGTTCTAACATAACTTACTTAATTACTAGTAGATTTAATCAGGATCCGCTAGAAAATGCATTTTCTATAATTAGAGGAAAGGGTGGGAATAACAAAAATCCATCTGTTCTGGAATTTAGTCGAATACTTGCACAAATTATGTCTTTAAAATTTTTGAAGAATACTTCTCTTTCGAATTGTGAAGAAGATGACGACGAAAACTTGGCAAATTTAAAAGCCATATATGACCAAAACGATTCATCGAACTCTCCAAATTGCTGTAATAATAATGTTTCATTGAGTCATGAAACGGAAAACGAAATCCCGGATGACGGTATCCTGGTGGAACAAATACTAATGGATGTGGGCACTAATATTAATACAAATGATGGAATTGATGATGCAGCTTTAAAATATTTTATTGGTTATGTCTTTCGTAGATGTAACAAAACTGTTAATTGTAGCCAGTGTACAAGTTTACTGATAAAAGAAGATGAAATAATGACAATGAAAAATGAAAATTTTATTTACTTTAAAAATTATACCAATAATACAGATTTTGGTAAATTGTTTGCTCCATCTGAGTTTTATTTTACTATTTCCAAATATTTTGCAGAATTATTTTATACATATTTTAAAACCACTCCACATATTCCAAATATAAAATTTGAAATCACTCAATCATGTGTAGAGACTTTAAAGCTAAGAAATAATGAATTTTCCGAATTCTTCAACGAAAATATTCCATGCTACTCTCACCACAAAAACATTTTGGATTTTCTAATACTTGTCTTATTAAGAAAACATTGTAAATGGGCCATAAAAACTTATAAAACATAAAACAATTGCAACTGAATACTTATCATGTTTAGGGTAGTGGAATAGGCCTATCGGGGATACCACAATAAAAAAACGCACCAAATACTCTTCCTCAAGGGAGGTGGGGAAATGAGTAATACAAAAATGTCTTCCTATAAGTTAAAATAGCCAAAATTTGCAAGGTCTCAAAGTATTAAAACCAGCAAATTCAACAGGTCTCTTCAATTAACACCAGCATATATACTTTTGGAAGACAAGGTCTCTTCTTTTCCAGGCCAAAATGTTTATTGGATACCAACGAATTATCCAATGCAAGTTTCACTTTATCGGTGCTATCGAACATGACTACTACCACGTTTCACGTTCCCTTTAATCATCGAACTGCTATGTCACCGCCCACGATAAACTAGGATACT
This sequence comes from Tipula confusa, assembly GCA_963556175.1. Lineage (NCBI taxonomy): Eukaryota > Metazoa > Arthropoda > Insecta > Diptera > Tipulidae > Tipula > Tipula confusa. The sequence goes on from OY744477.1 coordinate 99,483,540, forward strand.
GTGGTATTATTCTTAGGATTTCATGTTCGAGCGGTAATTCCATTTCACACCTAAATCCAAGCAGAGCGTGTTAATAAGTTTTATAATTTCTATAGTTAAAAGAGTTAAGCAGTACCACGATTAGAAATTTTAATCCGGTTTCGGTAATACATTTTTTTAAAATTTAAAGTATAATTTATAGTTGAAAGTCTAAAGTATAATTTACAAAGTTAGGGGTAGCTACTGTTTGGCAATTTAAATTGTGGGCTCCCAGTTTTCAAATCCGCTAGTGTTGATAGAGGTAATTTGAAATTTTTCTGTGAATTCTCAACTTCAAGAGAGCGGTAGAATCTATGTATGTATATAGATGAACAGCCAAAAATTGGATTAAGGATTTACATAATCAATGTTAAATTTTGTTAATCGATTGAAACTGCAGCATGTACACGGCATAAAACCACAAAAACTCTAAAAAAAAAATTATAAAATAAATTCAATTTGTTTACTACGACACGATTCATAAAACGAAATAGAAAACCAAAATTTTAAAATATAAATCGTCGATCGCAATAAAAAATTCCTAGAAGTATATAAGGAACAAAAAATAGAAAACAAAAAAAAATCGACCTTCATGATTTTTATAACTTTTTATTTACTTTCTTTATATACCAAAATACAACAACTGCGCTGGGTCCCATTGTTTTACTTTTTTTCCAAATCGATCGAAGACAACTCACTATATGGGCTTTGGACATCTATATGTTTTTAATTTATGCTATATTGTAACACAACAAAACTTTAAGAATACATACGTTAAGAATGAAACTTTAATAATACAAATGGCACGGCATCTACTATAAAAAATGTTAACTTAATTTTAATACACAACAAAAAAACTTTAGAAATGGCATGGCGTCTATTATAAAAATTGTCAATTTAATTTTAATACACATCAACACAACAAGAAAAAGCAAAAGAAATTTCACCACTAAATGACAAAACAAGATCAAATCTGACTACAATTTTCATTGGAGATAAAAATCCGATTTTTTTGACAGAAACCAATAAAAATTGACATAAATTAAAGTTACTCAATAGATGGATTTAAAAAATATGGATTTTGCAGAAAAAATATTGTTGCCCGTACTATTTTGTTCGTGTCTTCACTTCTGATATAGTATATTTTCTTTGGTATTACTCAACATTGACTTTTGACCGATCGAACGAATTTTTAGACTTTGTATACTGTAAATTTGATTAAACCTCAAAGAAACTGGAAACTTTTTTTTCTTTTATATAATATCCGCAAACCCACTCAAATGTGCAGTACACATTAAATTGATACTTGATCGACATTTACATACAATAGAATTTTTTTTTTTTGTATATCAACAATTTATCAACGCACGGAATCAATAATTTTGTGAGGGTATCAATACTATTCGTAACTACCTTATGTGGATATGATTTATGGTAAATTCTAATCTACATTAATTAATATTCAGTACTACTGTAACCCGCATATGACTCTCAAAGCAAAGTTGTAAGACGAACTTGAAAACTGTAAAATATACGAAGTCAATGACCCGAAATTATATTTGCGCGGCGCTACACCATTAATCGTTTAATGTACAGTGAAGACTTTTCATTATTTAAAGGTCGACTTATAACTTAATGTTCGTTTGCAGATTATGCATTCAATAAAGGTTTAATTTATTAACTGTTAAAAGTAAAATTCAATCGGATTACAACAAAATGTTACGAGATTGTGTTTAAAAGAATAACGTTAAGTACGGAGGGTTATTGGTTGGCGATAATTAAAGTTTTTGCAGGAAAAATTAAATTCAAGGGGAATAAATAGTATTGTTGCCTGATAAATATTTGGTTAACGGTAAGTAGTGAACATTGAATAGTGGCGTAGGAAACAAGTATTTTAACAATCGCTATATACGACAGGTGGATTACCAATGTTGTCTCATTAAATTTACAACACAATTACTTTAATTACAAAATTCGTTAACAATTTGTTGTCCACTTTGATACGATAATTACTTTGAAAACGATTGAAACCATTGGCAGCAGAAATTTTGGCACGCTAATCGTCACAAATACAGTGCGCTCGGTAGTTTAAGGAATGACGTCAAGAATTTTCATCAATACTATGATTTTATGATAAAAGAGAACTAAAGCATATAGTTTCCACAATGGCGAGACGAACAAATTAGCCACTTGGAAACACATAACCGCATCAAGGCAAATTGACCATGTTAATTTGGGTCATCCAAGATGTGCGAACATATCGGTCGGCTAATTAATTCGAATAGGCTGTGATGATCGAATGGTCACTTCAAACCTACAATAGCAGTTTTCGCAAAGGTCAAGGACCTCAGGAAAATTACTGACAGAAACGCAGAAATGTCTCACATACCAGCGGGCTAACTGGTACAAATATAGGAGGCTAGTCGAATAGAGTACTTCTCTAAATGTTCCGTTTGGCACCTCCAATGATATTAATGAAGCTGCAAAAATGATGAAAGATGTTTTGGAGATTGATTGATTGATTTTAGAATGTATGGCCAAGCCTTAAGCAGGATCTTCCGGAGTTGGCCGAGCCCACCACACTCCCTTTTTTACATATATTTAGAAGGATAAGGCAAGATATTAATTAAATTATTGAGATCGACCCGGTTCCAGACATCTTGGAGGCTAATTGTAAGTAAATTGTTTGTGGTGTAGGGAAATTAAAGATATGTTAGGTTAGGTTAGGTTTAGGTGGCCGTCCAACAAGGATGGGGCATAAACACCTGTGGTCCATAGCCTTACCACAAAATTTTCTTCTCTGCACTACCTTATTGAAACCAGTTTGAGCTTCTCATGTAGCGGTTGATATCTTTAACGCTGAAATTGCTGAGATCCGTTAGATCCGTTAGGAAACGAGCTCCAAAAAACTTGAGTCTGTTTTGGGACAAACAAGGACAGGTGCATAACAAATGAAGTATTGTTTTCTCTTCTTCTTCGTCCTTGCAACTTCGACAGTAATCATGTGAAAAGACGCCAAGTCTACTAGCATGTTTACCTATAAGACAGTGATCAATTTTCGATCCATCTGTAAAGAAGTTAATAAAACCTGACTTTGAAACTGTTCTACTCACCCAGTCCTCTCTGGAAAGAATATCAGCTAAAAATTTACCTTCAAGGTAAATGATGTCGAAATGGTGTATTCAATAGATTTGGGAATTTTTTTGTTCGTAAGAATAGACGAGAGGCCCATAATGTTACAGGACAAAGAAATAGATTAAACCCTTATAGCTGTACTTGCAGCTAATTGTTTGGCCAGGATATCCAGAGGGATGAAATGAAAGAAAATTTAAAATGCTTGAGTAGAGGTACTTCTAAGTGCACCACTAATACTCAAGGCAGCAGTTTTTTGCACTTTCATCAACAATTTTTGGTTCGCCATTGTACTTAAAGTGGGCCACCAAACCGTGAATACATACATTAGAATTGGCCTAACTACAGAGGTGTAAAGCCAGTGTATAATATGGGGCTTAAGCCACCATCCTTTCCCAATGGCATTTTTACAAGAGTAGAGTGCTATCGTAGCTTTTTTTACTCTTTCCATAATATTTGGCTTCCAGCTTAGTTTGCTGTCCAAGATAAGACCTAAGAATTTCACTTTGTTTACGATGTTCAAAACAACTCCATTAAGAGTTGGATGGTCGAAAAGAGGAAGTTTATACCCTTCTGGAAAAAAAGAACCACTTCATTCAGTATTCAGTGGATTAATACTGAGACCACAGCTATTGGTCTATTGAGTTAGAATGCCAAGAGCATTCTGCATAACATCTCTTAGGATACAAGGATGTTTAGCAAAAGTGCCAATAGCAACATCATCCGCATAAGCCACCATACTTTGAAGCCAGCCCCTTCCAGGTTTAATAACAAGTCATTTATGACCAAGTTCCAAAGAAAGGGGGAAAATACACCTCCTTGCGGAGTACTCCTACTTACAAATTTACGGATGGATGACCCACCCAGATTCGCCATTATGACCCTGCCTTTGAGCATTTGATCAATCCAGCTTCTATGTGCCCCATCAACCCCAAACTTGAAAGTGCTTGTGTGATCGCCTCTGATTTGACATTATTAAAGGATGGCTCAATACCACAAAAGGTCACCAAAGAGAATTCCTTATATTCGAGAAACTTCTCTATAGGACATTCTCTATAGGGAATGGAGAGCAGTTTCTATCGATTTCCCTTTAAAATAAGCGTGCTGAGACGTTGACAGCTTTACAGGCTCGATTGAGTCCTTAAAGTAAGCCTCTATCTGTCTTTCTAAAATTTTCAAGAAATAAGAAGATAAGCTTATAGGCCTAAGGTCCTTGGGGTTGCAATGAGAGCGTTTTCCCACCTTTGGTATAAAAATAACGATTACTTCAGTCCATTTTTTTAGAATATGACAAAGTTTGAGACTACTTTTAAAAATCACCTCAAGGAATCCAGGGAACAGTTAGGTCGGCGGTTTTCTGAAAATCGGCAGGAATAATGCCGTCCAGACCTGCAGACTTGTAAGGCTTGAAACTGTTAACTGCCAATAAGATATTTCTCCTACTGACAATTTTCTCCGGTGGACTAGCGTAGTCTTATTAGTCTTTGGCAAAACAGGGGGAGAATCAGAACAACCCGAAAAAAGAGTTTCCAAAAGAAGCTCCAAGGATTCCTTATCCGTTGTAGTCCATTGGCCATCTGATCGTTGAAGATGATTTGGAATGACAGGGCCATTTCAAGTCATCTTCAACGATCAGATAAAATCATTGATAATCATTGATAAAATCTTACGTAGCCTAGCTGCTTCAGAAAACTTCTGTGTTTTATCACAAAAGAGGCTCCAGAAGTTGCTTTAGGCACTTCTTAGTTCATATGTATACGCTTATAGGAGGTCCTTTCCTTGTAGGAGTCTCAGTCCAAATCAGTTCTTGTTTTCTTCGCAATCTTGAAGAGCCGCTTGCATTTAAAGCGTGTTACTTGTAGTCCCACCATGGTGGACGAGGTTTACCCTTAGGTCTACTTAGAGGACATCAACTAGAGATAGCTTTATTAAAAGCATCCAACACCTGATCTACTATGTCATCCAACTCCCTTGTTGATTCCGGAGATTTAGCACGACTGATGGTAGAGAGTTACTTAAAACTGTCCTGAAAGTATCCCAATCGGTCTTCCTTCGGTTTCTAAAGATCGTATGATGTGAGTTCGCATCACAACCAAGGATGACTCCAACTTTCCGTTTTTGAGCATCCATTACAAGGCCACACACATTTGCAGAAGGATGACTTACCTCGTCGTGCGGCAAGTACGCTGATATTAGCTAGAGGTTTTTTTTCCGATCTCGATGCTAGCTGCTACTACATCTGCGTCGCTGGAATTTGCAAGCAGAAAGATATTTAGTTTGCTTTTTGCAAGAATGCATGAAAGAATCTTACCTTCTTGCTGTACAAACCGTAATTTGTAATTCGGAGCTCCGAGCCCAAGAACCCGATCCTCCTTGACCCATGGTTCTTGAACCAAGACGACATCTACGTCATCTTTTGATATTTGAAGCAACAGAGCAGCTGACGCTGCCATTCAGTGATGACGTTTGGTTTGCATGGAATTAAGCATTTTAATGCTTTATTTCAAAACCTCCACCACAGTGGACCCAGATTCCGTGGAATCAGAGTCTGAAACGAGTCCGCAAAGTGACTCCATTGATGTAGACAACTCATTGTCCAAATTCGTACCCTCTGTCTTTTTAGGGTATGACTGCATGCCAATTGAGCAACCGTCTTCAGACGAGATTCCGTGTAATGCGGAAGTATCTTAATCTGGTTTTGATCTGGTCTTAATCTGGACTTTGCAGCCCCATCCTTTTTGTAGACTTTGAGAGTCACCGCGCTAAATCCATACCTCACTAGACCACCTGTCTTGGCTAGTACATCTAATGATTCGATGTTAATAATAATGACCACTGACCTATTGTCATTTCTTACTTTCTCCACCTTGGCTATCTTCCAATTTGAAGTTGGTAATTTTGAATTGCTGATTTGCAGCAATTCTAAAATGGTTTTCAGATTACTCGGTTCAGCCGGAACCCACGCACGAGCTCTCGGCCTACTGGGAATATCCTCCAATGCTATTACCTTAAGCTTGGCTCCAGGCCAAACCTCTCTTAGGCTGCAAATCGCAGGCTGTTGTCTAGTTGGTTGGTGACTTCTTGGTCCATGTTTTCCATCATTTTCGTCTCTTAGGCACTGACCTGGCTAGAGGGCCGTGGTTGATGGAGATGGCACATCTATCTACCAAGAAACAAAGCAAAATATAAGAAACACATCACAAGAAAAATGGAAATACACCACACAGATTTGGCCGACGCAAACTCAAAAAAACGAGCCAGCCCACACACAAATCACATAGATGAACACCAAAATGAAACGAAAACAAAAACAAGAAATTGTAAACATAAATTATTTGTGTTGTACAAAACAACAATCAAAACCGGCATTGACATTTCGTACTTGACGAAAGTGTACAGTACAGGGCAGCAATGTCGGTGAACCGCGGGTAGTGCGGTACACGAATAATCCGCAGATGGCAGATCGAGCAAAAATAGGAGTTGCCCGACGCGGTGGAAAAATTGATAAAAAGAGACGGAAATGAGAAAAAAGTCTCTTAGGTGTGGTACCATGGTGGAAAAAAGGTTGAGTTTTTTTCGTTTGGGATTATTGTTTTTGTGTCTTTTTGTTTTTTTTTTTTTCGGAGAGAAACGATTGTAATTCGTCCTGTAAAGAAGTGCTGAGAAAAGAGACAGGATTCCTTGCGTGGAAATCGTACAAGTAAATAAGAAAAGTGGAGTGAGACGAGACTACCACGTGCAGCCAAACAGAAAAGGGAAGAGGAAGCGAGAAGGTGGACAACGATACAGGTGAGTGCCATTTTATTTTTTCCGTCCAATATCCGCGTGTAACAGTTAACTTCTCCATACCCACAGTAACCCCAAAATTGTTACACCCAGCCCGATAGTCTAGCCGACCGCAAGGCAGCTAGCCAGGATTCGTGCGCACAGGCTGGCGCCCAATATAAAGGATTATTAGAAATTGCCTGCTAATTTGGGGAAACTGAACCAGAGACACACATACTGGGTGACCGTCGGTGTGGTTTATAATTTGTTAATTTCAACAACAAAATTTGCTAGCTTAAATATAAAAATAAAAATAAAGAAGTGGTAATTATATTGTAAATTACATTTTTGGTTTTTGTTTTGTAAACGCGCACGTCACACGTTCAAGACTGGGCTTTTTGGAAGGGCCCTCAGCCAGATTGGTCATCGGTACGGGTCGTATGACACCTTAATCCGGCTCTTGTTGTATAGTACAAAACACTCGCATCTTCTATTTAGCCGACCGAGGTCGTTGCCTGGGTGGTACCACTAGTAGGTATATTAGATACAATTGGTGGACTTTACATAGTTGCAACAGTGGAGAATAAGTTGTAACAAGTTAGAACTGTAAACTACTGCCTACCCTATTGAGATTCACCCACACCATCCCACACCATATAAGGTATGTTAGTAATGACAGAATTGGTCCGGTTTCCTGGTAGCTGATATTCATACAACTCCAGCGTGCCATCATTCAACTGCAATCTGCAAAAAAAAATACTAATTTCTCCAAGCATAAATATAAGAATTATAAATAATTAATCCATAATATAAAAACATAATAAATTGGATAATATAAAAACATAATTAACTGTAATAAATTGGATTAGTTTTTGCCTGATATTTATAATTAAATTAATTCTTAAAATTCTCATCATTAAATATATAAAATTATAAAGATTATAATATAAATTAAATTTTAAAACAATTGATTAAACCGAACAAATCAATTGAATTAACCGTTTTATGACCAATACGTCATGTAATCACCGTAAATCAAATTTCAATACACTTTATTTGACACAAAATATTAGAACATAAAGAAATAACACTGAAAACTGCCACCCAAAATTTCAATCTCTGGACGTAAACATTTAAACCATCAGTCTACAATTTGGGATCATTTTTATTGACATGTCATGTTAAACCAAGCAAGTAATATCTCAATAGTTTAAATATAAATAGAACAACACATAATAAAACAAAATTACAAAATTACAAAACCAAACAAAAACAAAAAAAATTTTCTGTTCCCAAATTTTACTTACCTCATTCGTTTACGGTTGTAATAATACTAAAATCTAAAACAAAACAAAACAAAACAAAACAAAACAAAACAAAACAAAACAAAACAAAACAAAACAAAACAAAACAAAACAAAACAAAACAAAACAAAACAAAACAAAACAAAACAAAACAAAACAAAACAAAACAAAAAACAAAAAACAAAAAACAAAAAACAAAAAACAAAAAACAAAAAACAAAAAACAAAAAACAAAAAACAAAAAACAAAAAACAAAAAACAAAAAACAAAAAACAAAAAACAAAAAACAAAAAACAAAAAACAAAAAACAAAAAACAAAAAACAAAAAACAAAAAACAAAAAACAAAAAACAAAAAACAAAAAACAAAAAACAAAAAACAAAAAACAAAAAACAAAAAACAAAAAACAAAAAACAAAAAACAAAAAACAAAAAACAAAAAACAAAAAACAAAAAACAAAAAACAAAAAACAAAAAACAAAAAACAAAAAACAAAAAACAAAAAACAAAAAACAAAAAACAAAAAACAAAAAACAAAAAACAAAAAACAAAAAACAAAAAACAAAAAACAAAAAACAAAAAACAAAAAACAAAAAACAAAAAACAAAAAACAAAAAACAAAAAACAAAAAACAAAAAACAAAAAACAAAAAACAAAAAACAAAAAACAAAAAACAAAAAACAAAAAACAAAAAACAAAAAACAAAAAACAAAAAACAAAAAACAAAAAACAAAAAACAAAAAACAAAAAACAAAAAACAAAAAACAAAAAACAAAAAACAAAAAACAAAAAACAAAAAACAAAAAACAAAAAACAAAAAACAAAAAACAAAAAAAAAACAAAAAACAAAAAACAAAAAACAAAAAACAAAAAACAAAAAACAAAAAACAAAAAACAAAAAACAAAAAACAAAAAACAAAAAACAAAAAACAAAAAACAAAAAACAAAAAACAAAAAACAAAAAAACAAAAAACAAAAAACAATAAAACAAAAAACAAAAAACAAAAAACAAAAAACAAAAAACAAAAAACAAAAAACAAAAAACAAAAAACAAAAAACAAAAAACAAAAAACAAAAAACAAAAAACAAAAAACAAAAAACAAAAAACAAAAAACAAAAAACAAAAAACAAAAAACAAAAAACAAAAAACAAAAAACAAAAAACAAAAAACAAAAAACAAAAAACAAAAAACAAAAAACAAAAAACAAAAAACAAAAAACAAAAAACAAAAAACAAAAAACAAAAAACAAAAAACAAAAAACAAAAAACAAAAAACAAAAAACAAAAAACAAAAAACAAAAAACAAAAAACAAAAAACAAAAAACAAAAAACAAAAAACAAAAAACAAAAAACAAAAAACAAAAAACAAAAAACAAAAAACAAAAAACAAAAAACAAAAAACAAAAAACAAAAAACAAAAAACAATAAACAATAAACAATAAACAATAAACAAAAAACAATAAAACAAAAAACAAAAAACAATAAAACAAAAAACAAAAAACAAAAACAAAATACAAAACAATTGTGTTATTATGTTGTTAGTAGCGACATTTGTTTTATATTCGGCTTATCTAATAGACATACCTTACGATAATTGTATCATGAGTTGTGCCATGATTTGATGTTTTTTATTTCAATGTTTCCATCTGAATTTTGATTTGCAGTTGTGAACGATCTGGTTCAAGCAATTTTAACATCGTCTCTTGTTTTTCAGGAGACCTCTACGTTGTTCTAATCATATTTCTTTGAATTTGTCACACACAAAGGTTCAAGGCGTACTGTATATAAAGGTAGTTCATAAGCCGAAGTGGTGTGTTTTTCGATGATTGTCAGCGATGGTCGTATGAGTTTCCTTGAAGAATGAGTGATTGATCCGATGTAATCAATCGATAACAGAAACTTGGCTTACCTGCACTCATAGGTAAAATTAGATTATTGATTGAACCCTAATTTTTTTTTTACACGTGTGAAGGTGGTGTTCAAATGTTCAATCCAACTGACAGTAATCATTCAAACTACCTTTATTTTGCACATCTGTTATATTTGTATTACTTTATTTATTTTTTTTTTCATTTTAATATTTAAACAATAAAATATTTGTTATATGATGTATAATTATATTACAACCAATCGAACGAACATATTTGACACATAAATTGCATACAATAATGTTACCCTTCGTAACATACCTATAAATATCAAATACATAAGTGTCGATGAATTAGAAGTATTAAAGAGCTTCAAGTAATTCGAATACGCAAAAAATATTCTCCTAAAATGATATTCGAAAATTGGCAATTACCACACAATAAAGTTGTAGAACGGTCGAACGTTGAAGGCAACAATTATTTCATTAGGCATTTAAAAATTATCCTTAATATTGTCGGGATTAATGTTATTAATCCGGGTTTCAAATGGACGCCGCAATTAGTGTTCACGGTTACAATGGTACTTACGTTGATATTTTCATTCATCTTTCTGATATTTTCGGACGTGCCGATTAGTAACAAGTTAGAAGCTCTTTGTGTCTTTGGTGGTCTGTATCAAGTAAGTGTATTTAGCATATATAGTCATACTATATTTGTATTAATTTTTTTTTATAATTTTGATATAGGGAATCCACAAATTATTCACTGCCATTTTATTTCCCGGAGAGTTTTATTTACTGTGTAAAGTGATAAAGGAATTACATTTGCAATATTTACATGACACGGTTATTGGTCCGGTTCTTAAACAAATATGTTTCTATGCCATAGTTTTATTTGAATTATTTGCTTTATCAATTTACGGTGTAGCCTTTGCTTACATGGCTCTGCCAGCCATTGTATGGAAGAAATATGGTATACTAACAACGATATTTCCAATGCATCTTCCTTTTATCGATTGGCATACAACATTCGGCTACACAATTAATATTATGGATCATTTATTTTTTCTTACGATTGGTCTAACTGGTCTAATAGCGGCTGACGTTTTATTTGCATATTTTGTTCTTCATTCGATTGGATATCTTGCAATTTTAAAATATCGCATTGATAAATTGGATAAAATTTTACTGGATAGTAAACCTAGCCATTTTTTTGTAATTCAGGAAAGCTTATTTGATTGTATTAAGGCCCATCAGGATTATATTTCGTATATTGAGAAGGTTGATGCATCGTATGCCCAATGGTGTATGGCCCAATTGGCGACAAGCGAGTTAGTTTTATCGTTATCCATATTGTTAACATTGTGGCGCCAGTGGATCGTTGGACCTTTCATAGCAATTGCTGGATTATGCCAACTTCTACAATATTGTGTACTAGGCACAGTAGTAACATTTCAGGTAAACCAAATCAAAATTTAAAATTCATCATATACAATTTTGATACATTTTAGAATGATAAAGCATCTAATGTAATCTATGGAATGAGATGGTATTTATTACCTGTAGAACATCAGAAACTTGTTGTATTAATGATTTTACGAGCACAGCACCCAGCAGAGTTGCATGTTGGCAGTTTTGCTAAATTAAACGTTGCGACCTGTATGCAAGTAAGTTCGAAATTAGTTTAACCATATATATAGCTAACAAATATTTTGAGCAATTTTCAATTTTTAGGTATTGAAGACAACATATTCCTATGTTATGATGATGTTAGAGTTTCTTTCATAAAGTGCTTAAAAAATATTAACCATTCACTTATAAACAATAGAAATCACTAGTAGACCAATAATAAAGTTCAAAAATTTCATTTTTCTGAATTCATTCGTATTGATTTTTAATATAGCAACTGTTTGAGGCTACTAAACACCATGTAGCTCTAACAGAGTAGTCGATTAATAAAGTAACTGAGTAGTCGATTTATATAATGTAACCGAGTAGGCGGTGGATGGAAAAAATAGTTGAAGTACGACTGCAGGAAGAAACGGAACAAAAGAAATATAAGAGTTTTGACTTGAATATGTTAATAAATAAAAAAATTAAATATAAAAACTAAATGGCATATTATTGTGGACATTAAAAACATTAATTATAATTATAACTATTAGCCATAAGTAGGCAAAGAGAAATTTTGAAATCCAGCACTGAAATATGATAAAATTTTTGGAAATTTTTTAATTTTATAAAAATCTAAAAATACTGAATGCAGAAATTTCAACATATATACCGATCTTGCTTAAGTAGTTCTTTCTGCTATAATTTGGTTTGAAATTGACAAGTGGCTGATACTCGTAAGAGTGTTTAATCCTTCTTTAATAGCTTGAAAAAGTAGTAAGTTCAACCGCACTTCTAAATATTGTCAATCCCCCTGTATTAAATGCAAAATGTTTCATTCGGAACCAAAATGTCCTAAAAGTACGGAAGTGTACATCCACTGCAGTGAAGAACATTCTGAGATTCAAAACTATAGTGCTTAAGACATTAAAAGAAATTAAAGTAGTTAAAAACAGGAATAGGATTAAATTCTCTTATGCGGAAGAACTTATACAAGCAACTGGTTTAAACCCATTTATAGAGACTTGTCCTCGGAATAAGAGATGGAATCTGAGCTCGCATCGACCGGTAGACCAACAATCAAAAGTGAACATTTTAAATCAAAAATTATTATAGCTCACAGAAATGCTGAGGAAAAGGCAAAATCTATTAGAAATACAACAACGAATGAATGAAACTGGGGACGATATTGAGAAAATTGTAACTGTGTGTCAGCCCGAAGTTTCTGAGGAACTACTGCCAGGAATGAAGGCAGATCTTAGGTCTAAAAGTTTTCCATTTTAAAACAAATATGTGACAATTTTAATCTTAGTTGACAAGTTAAAGTCAATTGAAATGTTTGCTGACTGATAAAGATGATGTATGAAATGATGCCTCACACCAATATGTTACGTTCCATGATGCAATTCGTCATTTCTTACAAGCCGAATTGTACTTTAGTTGTCGATGAACAACGGTGTTGACTTCTTCTGTTTATGTCCAATATCCAATTGCAGTTGACGTATCCAAACTGCCTCTTTGGCTTCTTCGACTGCGGTCAAGTATTTTGCTTCGGTTGTAGATAAAGCTACAGTCTGCTGCCGATGACCGCTATGTAACAATGCTTTGACCAATCAAGAAAACGTATTCAAACTTTTTTGCATGTTGGGTATACCCTTTTGCGGCCAACCTCGCCTTGCATCTCAGTTATTCGCTGTTTGGTTGTGTTTTCAATTTAAAAAACCATTTGTAAGCAACAATATTACGATCATTTGGTTGGTCGACCAAATACCATGTGTTATTCTTTTTGAGTGCTTTAAGTTCGTCACTCAATGTTCCCAACCATTTCTCTGAGTGATTTGATTGAATTGCCTCCTTGTACGTTAATGGTTCGTCCATGATTGCTATGAGTAACTTAATTCATCCGCATATTTTCTCGGACGATTGAACACTGGGCGCGATGCATAATTTGAAATTTCCGAATTGGGTTTTACTGGCCTCCCTGTTTGGACCGCCTTTGTTTCATCAATTGTTTCACCCAATTTATCTGCATTAATAATACTGCGTCATCTCGTCCTGCATATTGTTTTCGTTGAATTTCACATCACAACTGATGAACACCTTTTTCGATCCCACATCATATAAATGGAAATTCTTTATTGTCGGCTCATAGCCAACGAGATAAAACTTTCGTGTGTTCGTATCTCATTTCTTTCTATCTTTCCTACTGGTTTTTCACCAGTCCATAATTCATAAGGTGTCTCTCTGGATTTCGTGTGCTGCATGATCTATTCCAGAAATAGACAGCCGTTGGTACCGCTTCAGGCCACACCATTTTATCGGGACCACGGTCAATTAACATTGTTCGCGCTGACTCTTGAATCGTGCTGTTGTCTCGTTCGATGGAACCATTTTGCTCAGGTGTGTACGGTGCAATACATACAATAATAATGCCATTCTTTGATAACAATTTCTGTACCTCCATGTTAATGAATTCCGTTCCGTTAGCGCATCGAATGTACATCACGTGGTTTCCAGTAGCATTCTTCACCATCAGCAAAAAATCCTTAAAAATTTTGAAAAAATCAGATTTATACTTCATGAAATAGACATATCAGAAACTCGTAGCCTCATCCGTTAGAAGCAAAAAACGAACGAGAATGTATTGTCTCTTCTTCGCATTACGAATATAGCTTGGTAAATGTGACGTTTTCTTATACCGACATTCCTCACATAAAAAATGTGTTTTCACCCGAAAAATGTATGCCGTCGACAATTTTACTGTTGCTCACTTTTTTAATTGCTGTCACATTAATATGCCCTAAACGGCGATGCCATCGTTGCAGGGTACCTGTGCTCGAAAAACTATTCGAATATGATTCCTTGCGTCTTTGAAACCAAACCTGCTCGTTGCAGCACTGCAATCCATTATTTTGCAGTGATCACTATGGGTCACTATAGAAAAACCCTTTACCATCGTCGACGCAGTTACAAACAATTTTTGTTTTAAACCAGGTACATATTTAACATCTTGGAATATGTATACATAACATCTTGGAAACCATTTGCCGTTACACCAAGCTTATGTAGCAATCACCTGCAATACACGTTAATTCACTGAACCATTCTCGTCTCGATGTCATATGCTTCGATGCGCCTGAGTCCACCAGTCAAACATCGCTATACTTAGCCGAAATCACAACACAATTTGTGGCTGTAAAAACCATCCCACTTGACTCTTTTTCTTCCGATGAATTATTATTTCTGTTGCGTTTTGGACCCTCACGCCGCCAATGACCTTTTTCCTTGCAGAAATTGCATTTCGATTATTGGTTTTAATTCTTCAATATACGTATTTGACTTCTTACCCATTCCACGCGATTTTACATAAAAAGCTGCCTCAGTCGATTGACTATCCATTTCCTTTTTTAATTTATCCTCTTCCAATTTCAAGTGGGTAATAAATTACCCAATGCGCGACCTTCTTTCACATATTGTACCAAACCGTACGAAAATTATTAAACTTGAAGGAGAGACTGCTTATTCTCCCCTTGGTCTGCAATTTAAGCTGCCATCAATGAGAATTTTGATACATATGCCATTACCGAATTCTCCTCAGTCATTTTCAGTGAAAAATATCCCTTATACGAATTCATAATTCTAACCTCACTTTTCACCTTGTATAAACTTTCAATTTTTTTTGAAAAATTGTTTTGATGTTGTACAGCTTAAAATGTTAACTGAAGCAAGTAATATCGATGTTGCCTTGCCATTTGCTGCATCCATTTCCGTTTTTTTGTCTTTTTCACTTAGCATTTAAGTTTCACCGTTCACTACGTCCAGCCATCCTTGTGCATGTAATAACGCCTTTACTTGAAAATGTCATATATAATTTGAAATTCGTCCCATCCAAGCGATGATTCAATAAAATTTGCTCTATTGATTTCGACGCCATTATACCATAATATACACAAAACCACGTATAACTTGCACTTTATTTTCTTAGACGTGTCCTGGGCCTAGCAAAGATAAACGCAGTTTTAGTTTCTTTTAGTGATTATTCAATATTGGTTTATAAAAGATTAGCCAACTAGTGATATGTAACTTAATATACATCACAAAGTAATAATTATACTATACATTGACTTGCACAAGTCCAAACTATACTCAGTATGACAGTATGACAGTATGAATTCATTTGAAGTAGACAATTCAAATTTTATCAAACTGCCGTATAGACCCCAAAAACGTGTACAGTTACACTATTATTCGTCAGGATAAACCAGATGGATAAACATTTGGGGGTGTTTGTATAGGTATTCAACAACGTATCGAATACGAAGTTATAGAACTAGATTTCCAGTGAATTAGTTCGTTTAATCTACCATCTTCTCAGCTCTTGCGTGAAAGAAAAAAATCAAAATACATGTTTAAATTTGTCTCAAATTACAACCAAAATTAAATCAATCGAAAACAACTCTTTAAACAATCACGGAAGCAGAACTCACGGGAGCAAAAAGCTAAAAAGAAAGACGCATTGCAAATTTTCAGACGCGTAGGAACATCTGCATGACTTCCGTGGGCAGAAATAAAAATCTGTTTTGTTTTGATGCGTTCAATACATACGTCATCTCTTCAGATTCTGAGTGGTACCATGTCTATAGATTTATGGAGTGATCTACTCAATTACAGATTTTTACTCATTCTTCGATTTATGTACCATCCGTTAAGTTAACATCCGTTAAATACACAGCTTAATAGAGTAACAAACACAACAAAAGGTTTTTACAATATTTTCACTTCAAATTCGAGTACTTTTACTACCGCCCACAATGGTGATAATGGTTAAACAAGTGTTTCTTTCAATTATTGAGATATGAAAGCAGCAATACAATTTATACAGATCGCATCTATCAGTATAAAAAACAACCTGCACGTTATTGCAATTGAGGCTCTGAAAAAAACAAAGTCACCACTTAAAAATTAAAATTTTGTCATCGAAATTTAGTCTATGGCAATGAAATGGTTGATCGATTGGCTACCGAAGTTTATATCGATATTCCGACAATTTCTTCTGATTTCAAATTTTTTGTCCAGCTCTACAACATAATGAACTGGCAAACAAGAGGGCATCCTGATGAAATAAGACGGTTGACTTAATATTTTAGAAATGTCTAACAAATATTGATCGAAGGGATTGATAGGAAACTGAGTGCTAGAGTGCTAGTAGTGACAATTTTGCGAAATGCGTCTCTTCAAAAAGTTCAAATCTCATCTTTAAATCTCATCTTCAAAAAGTTAACATCGTCAACGACGCCATGTGAGATTGTGGGTCTGGCTATGAAACCGTCGATCACGTACTTTGAGACTGTCAACTACTATATGTTCAAGAAAGGATGCTCTTTCGCAACACTACCATATTCCCAGATTTCCCAGATTCTGGATACGGACACAAGAAGTCTAATTGATTGCCTCCATTATGAGTTCTTCACGGAAATTGTATGATTTCAGAATTTAAAAGTATTCTTTTGGCAAGTCTCGATGCAATTTATATTCTAACCAAGGATGCCTTACTTTATCGAAGGTTTGGGCTACATACAAAAGGCTTGGACAATTTTGTTATTTTCAAGCAATGGGGTTCATGATCCTGTGAACTTATTCAATGGTAGAGTGATTTCCTCGAAATCTAAATTGATGATGTGGTATTAGATTTCATCCATATATTAAAGGCTTCATCCTATTGAGCAGCAGTTTCTCAAATATTTTAGAGAGTACTGCAAGCAGCGAAATTGGCCTATATGATTGTTTATCATAATAATTCCTGCTTCTTTCCATTGCTACGTGAGATACACGTTTCAGTCAAAAATCTCAGGAAATGCTTTCACTATTTCACCTTTAATAAAATCATAGTTTGATGACTTTTTCTACTTAGGTTAATGATTAATTTTGACTTTCAACTTCCGTAGTACTTAAATACGGGGATTATATTCTCTTCCTCTGTTTGCATTACGTGTGGTTGAAATGCCCTTTTGAGATAAAATGCAAAAAGTTCTGCTTACTGTTTAGGCAATCGGTATGTGAAGTTTTGCTTGTGTCACTAGGCCAAAATGTTGGTCTATGTTCTGACAAAAACTTGATTTCTGTGGAATTGTGCGTTACTTCCCAGATGATACTACTTATACAAATGTCTTTTGTCCGCTTCTCATACTTGGTATAGATTTAAAAGAGTTTCCCTGATTTGTATTGTAGTTAATTACTACTGCCATTTTATAATGTGATGGAATTTGCCATAATTTATCTTTAATTAATTAGATATTCTTTAGCAACGATACAGCCTATATAATTTGCAAGTTGGTGTTCTTTGCAGTTTACACATAATGGAAATGTGGTTTTATTTACAAGACACATAATGTGTGGAATGCCTTCCAGGGCATTTCACACATGTTGACTGTCTACTGCATGATTTTTGCGTTTGGTTATAGTATTGGCAATTTTTGCATCTTTCTAAGTGTGTCTATTCAAACTCTCATGTTTAAGATTCCCGTTATATTGAAGTGGTAGCTGTTAGTGAAAGTGTTCGTAATGAACCAAGCACATCAATCTCAGGCATATAGTTCACAAGAACTAAATATTTTACGAACGACATTACGACGCATTGTGCATGTTGATATTCATTTGAATCCATACAAAATTCAACTAACTCAACAACTGAGGCCACCCGGCCATTTAAATCGTCGTCGTTTTGTTAATGCTCGAACGAAATGAAGATTTTCATCAAAAATAATCTTTAGCGATGAAGCTCATTTTCATCTTAATGAGTACGACAATGAGCAATTGTTGAATTTGTGGAGTGGAGCTAATCATCCCCAAACAATTTAACAACTTAAAACAACATTTGACATTTATTACGCAGGCTATTGTGCATTTAAAAAAATTCAATGCAACAATTGCATTGACCAAACAGTCGATCTACCGCGCAAGTTACCTCTAGCAAAACATTCCTATTGAAATATATTGGTTGAATCGGATGAAAATTCCATCCAACTGAGCAACCAATTTGGATGGTGTGTATTGTTGTTGAAGAAAATGCTAGAATACAAAAAAAAAGTTTCGCAAAGAAAAGAAATGAAAACAGAAATCCTAAAATTAGATGTAAGTTGGATCGTGTATTCGTGGAAATTTCGTATACGTATACAATATATAGTATACACATGTATTATTGTGTGATTTTATTTTAATGTGTCAGATTAATTCTCATGTAAATTACCCCTAAATGTAGTTTCAATAACGCCTAAATGTCGAAGCGGTTAAAATCGATTATCGCATGAGTATTTTTTCCCACCTTTTGATGTTACGATAGATGGCTAATGAAATGAAACTAAACGACGAAAGAGTAGTAGTTATATAGCTGAAATAATGAAATCATTTTTTAACATTTTGACATTTGTGAATTTTTTGTGTACGAAATAAATTTGTTTTCTTAAATAAATATCAGTGATTTTAAAAGATATAAATATATAAATAATGGATTTGGATTTTTATTTATTAGTTTTATTACTAGTCAAAAAAATGAAAGTAAGAAGACATCGACGTGTACGGCGTTGGTGTGTTCGAACTCTAAATCAATCTAGAGAAAAAATAGTATTTTTTAGAGATATTTAAGAAAAAATGAAGCAGGAAGACTCGGAACAATTTTTTAAATATACCCGTATGACAGCCGACACGTTTGATTTTTTGTAATTATTAATAAAACCAAAACTTAAACGGTTATAAAAAAAGGCCATTTATCCGGAAATGAAACTGGCTGTGACATTAATGTAAGCGAATTTATTATATGTAGATACAAATATTATCATATAAAAACTCAAACATTAAGCAAATTTTATTTAGTTACCTATCACAAGGAGACTCGGTTCAGTCAGTGGCATGGTGCTACCATCTTGGCAATACAACAGTCCGACAAATTGTTTTGATATTTTGTGTCTACTGGTACGAGTCACTAAAAGGCTCGTTTCTTTCACGAGCTACAACTGAGAAATGGAAAAAAATCGCCGAAAATTTCAACACAAAATGGAATTTTCCAAATTGTGTAGGAGCTATCGATGGCAAACATATTGCCATCTATCTGCCGCCAAATTCTGGATCAAAATTTCATAATTATAAAAGTTTTTATAGCATCGTAATGTTGACAGTTTGCGAATCGAATTATTATTTTATAATGGTTGATGTTGGGTTCACCGGCAGTGAAAGCGATGGTGGTATCTTTAAGAGTTCGAAGTTCGGACAAGCATTAATTTCAAAAAAGTTAAATCGACCTGGCCAACGAATGCTTCCAAATATTGAAATAAACTTTCCTTATAATTTTATTGGTAAGTTGTTTAAAAAAATTGTATTTTTGTATCACAAATTGTATAACAAAAACAATTTTACTTCAGGAGATGCGGCTTTTCCGCTAATGGAAAATTTAATGAGCCCATTTCCTGGAAACTTTTTACCCAACGATAAAAATATTATTAATTATTGCCTTTCACGCGCTCGAAGAACTATTGAAAATGCTTTCGGGATTTTGGCTGCTAGATGGCGAATTATCCTTATGACTCTTAATTTACGGCCGGTGAATGCGACTCACGTTGTCCTAGCCATAGTGTGTTTACACAATTTTGAAACCAAAAACCTCATCTTGATCATATTTTAGCATACGTTATCACAAATCCGCAAAAATGATCAATATTAGTTTCTACTGGAGCTCCATTATCACTTTCACATTATTTTTTTATTAATTCTAAAATGACTGACATTCCCGTATCTTCTTTATTTCGTTTGGCGACTGTTGTTGTGGTTGTATTATTTGAATTGTCATTTGTATTCATTCGATGAATTCATCAAAATTTGAAGAATCATCGAACATTGCAGGGGCCTTTTTTTGGCGTGGTTGTTCTGCTATAATTTCATTCAGTTCTGATGAGCAAGAAAAAAATAAATACATTAAAGCTTTTTAAACTAATTTTAAAAAATTGCGTATACATTATTTTTAACACAATCCTTTAAAAATAAATGACTGTGGGAGTGGATCCAACTAGGAACTATACAGCTCCCACTACCAGACGGTTCTTGTTTTTTAACTCCTTTTGGAATTTATCCCTGAGGTATGCCCACTTCTTTTTAACTTGAGATGGATCTAAAATATATCATAAATATTTAAAATAGAAATTTTGGATTATCATATTATATTACCTATAACACCCAACTCCTTAAAGATTTTATTTCATATTTGGTCCTTATACTTAGTATTTTTGTACTTGATATTTCTATTATTATATAATTCTGGATATTTTTGAACATTTAAAATTAATAATTCAATATTCCCTTCTATTGCGTCGGAATCCATTTTTTTATTTGAAACTTTTGATTTGACATAAGTGCTAATAAGCATAACAAAAAAGAAAACCGATAACGTATAACCGCAAAAGTCGAAACAAATGGAATTTAATTGAATCAATTTTTCCGTCTCGTTTCACGAAATGAAACGTCTATATAACAAGCCCTTTACATACAAAATCAAAAATCAATGTCTTTTTGTATTTTCATTGAAAAAAAAATTTTATAGACGGAACTATATTATTTTGATCGAAAATCGAACAGAAATTAAAATTCATGTTTCAAAATGATAAGTATTCACAATTTTAAGTTTCATAATCAAAAATCAAGTCACAAAATCAAGTTTGGATCATTCATCAACAAAAAAAAGTAAACAGTATGCGTATATACTCAATTCTAACACGAAATCGTTTTGTGTTCTCATCAAAACAAATGAACAAAATTTATTTTTTAAAATGGCAAATGACAAATTATTTAAAATTTTACAAAATAATACACAATTGAGTGTATTGGTGCTATGAAAATCAATAACAAAAAATGTTTAATTTTCTCATTCCTACTACCACTATTTAACATTTTTATCTCTAAGTTACGCACACTATTTAATGTACATGGATAATTGTGAATTTTTTCGTCTCTGTTTTTGTTATTTGTGTTTTGTATAGGAAAGAGATAAAATCAATTTTGCCTTTTAACTTTTTGTTTTTGACAATTTTTACTTCCTTTTGTTTTATAGTATAGAAATGTTTATTTTATTTTACACTATATTCTTAATCATATATCGACACGTTTTTTAGTACCTACACATTCTCATGTATATATAATTATATAGCATTAGTATGCAGTGAATACTGTATAATAGAAAAGGTTTTGATTCGTAGGCATGAGAATTATAAAAAACGAACAAAATCGGGGTACTGGTAGACGTTCGTTTAAAAGTATTATAGTTATTTTATACTTTTTGAGAAAAATCACCAAAATGGACATCTCGGAAATGGACATTTCAGCTACCCCCTACAACGTAACAGCGGAAGCTTGAACAATTTGAAAAGTTTAGTTTAAAAAGTCGATTGAGACACACAGCATAAATGTTTGTATTTTCTTATGCTGTGTGCTTTAATCGACTTTTCAAAGTAAACTTTTCAAATTGTTTAAGCTTCCGCTATCGCTTTATTGGTGGTAGCTGAAAATAGTTTAAAATAACTATTTAAACTATAAATAAACTATAATACTTTTTAGTTTCGTCTAGTTCCAAGTTGAGTCACAGCAAGTGACTTGTGTTGTAGTTCTATCTATCTAGATATAGCTAAAATGGAACTATAATTATAATTATAATTACTATCGTTATCATTTAGGTTAGTTAGTTTAGTCTATTAATGCATAAATTAATGTATAGTTCTGCTAATTGTTCTGAGATGACACTAGTGTAAAATATATATTGCTACGTTCTAGCCTTGTCACTTAAGGTTCGTATCTCTGGATTGTGAATAACTACCCGAACACCACTGTTCACTAACAAATTTCACAAAAACTACACAAGTTCCACTTTAACACTGTTCACTTTCACAGACAATAATTGCCTCAATAAAACACAATTATTCACAACTTAGTTCCTTTAACAATTCTTTATTTCACAAAAATCACTGTTCACTTTATTTAACAATAAAAATCACTTACTATCACTTACTATCACTTTCTATCACTTTTTATTTTAACCACTTGTTATCGCTTTCGTAGTTCAAGTACAACTATCTCTCGCATACAACATCGATTTGCTTATATACACAAATTAAAATATCTCGAACTTTCTACTTCTATCGAGATGTCACTACTACATTTAATTTGCTCAATTTTTAATACTACCAGTACTATCGATATCTAATAGATGTCTCTAAGGTTAAGCTTAGAGAAATCTTCATATATTTACACTTATGCTATCGCACATTAGGTGGTACCGTGACACTACCCCCCACCTAAACCTGTTCGTCCCGAACAGGATCCAAAATCTCTCCTCTATAAATAGCCATCCGCTCGAGATGCACCACTTTTGGTTTATCTCGTCGCCCTTTCTTGATCCTATAAATCACGTCGTTTATCTTTGTGATGATAGTGTAAGGTCCTTCCTATGCTGACTGTAATTTCGGTGATAAACCCTTTCGTCGTTGCGGGTTATGAAGCCATATCAATTGCCCTTCTTCGAAGCCTTTGCTATTTGCTCGTATATCATATCGAGCTTTCACTTTGTCACTTGATATCCGTATTTTGTCTCGCACAAACTGATGTATCTCATTAATTTCTTCTTTCATCCGGTCTACATAATCTTGTCCGCATAAGGCCGCTGATGGAACAATCCCAAACTTCAAATCTCCAGGCAGGCGAAGATTATTTCCGAAAAGCGTCTTTGCTGGCGTCATCCCAGTAGTGTCATGTACTGCTGATCGATAAGCCACCAAAAACATCGGTATATGTTGATCCCAGTTGCGTTGGTTTTTATCTATCACCTTCTTTAGATATTCTTCCAATGTTCCGTTAAACCTTTCTACCATTCCATCCGATTGTGGATGCAAAGGCGTCGTTCGCGTTTTGTTGATACCGAGCATCTGACAGATCTCCTGGAATACAACCGACTCAAAATTTCTTCCTTGATCCGTATGAAGTTCCATTGGTACTCCAAAACGACTAATCCAATTATTAACAACGGCATTCGCTATTGTAGTAGTTTCCTGGTTTGGTAGTGGATACACCTCCGGCCATTTGCTAAAATAATCCATTATAACTAGCACATATTTGTTTCCATTATCGGTAGTAGGAAATGGACCTGCCACATCCATGGCAATTCTCTCAAAAGGTGCTCCAACATTATACTGTTGCATAGCTCCTCAAATTTTTCGAGCCGGTCCATTTGCGGCTGCACATAGATCACATTTTTGGTACCATTCAACCACCGACTGTCTACATCCGGACCAATAAAACCGCTGACGTACCTTAGCTAGCGTTTTGTTAATTCCTAAGTGACCTCCACTAGTTCCTTCGTGATATTCCTTCAGAATTTCCTTAATACGACTTTGTGGTACCACGATCAAGGATTGTTTAACGTTGCCGTCAGTGCTTTCCCACACTCGTTTTAAACAGCCGTCCTCTAATTTAAGGCTCTGCCATTGTGCCCAATAAGCCTTTACAGTGGGGGCTTTGTCCGCGATCTCATTCCATGTTGGCCGGTACTTCCTCTTCTTATATTCCAAAATTATCGACAAATTCGGATCTCGTTGTTGTTCCTCTCGGATTGCTTCATTGGTCCATTCATCATGAGGTAACACTTGCATCAGCCTGACATCAATGATATTCTCCTTCCCCTCTACGCAACTACAATGTTTGCATTCTGCCTGACACGGTCGTCTTGACAATGCGTCAGCATTTCCGTGTACTGTACCTTTCCGATGTTCGATCTGGAAATCGTAACTTTGTAAACGTTCAATCCAACGTGTCACCTGTCCCTCTGGATTTTTGAATTGAAGCAGCCACCTTAAGGCTCCATGGTACGTTCTTAAATGGAATTGTTGACCATATAGGTATTTGTGGAAATGTTTGACGCATTCCACAATAGCCAACAATTCCCTACGTGTTACACAGTAGTTACGCTCTGGTTTCGATAAGATCTTTGAATAATAAGCTATAACTCTCTCCTTGCCATCGATTTGCTGTGATAAAACTCCACCTATACCGTCATTACTGGCATCAGTATCCAATATAAATTTCACATTCGGCATCGAGTATGCGAGGACCGGTGCTATACATAATCTCCTCCTTA
Organism: Tipula confusa; assembly: GCA_963556175.1. Classification (NCBI taxonomy): domain Eukaryota; kingdom Metazoa; phylum Arthropoda; class Insecta; order Diptera; family Tipulidae; genus Tipula; species Tipula confusa. Next base: position 99,508,399 of record OY744477.1, read on the forward strand.
ATTCCACGAATGAATTTTCTTGTTCCTCCTTCCATTCAAACGGTTTGTTTTTTCCTTGTTAATTCATGCAAACTCTTTGCGATGTTTGCACATCCCGGTACAAATCGTCTATAGTATGTGCATAAGCCAAGGAAACTCCTCACTTCATGTAAATTTTTAGGTCTCGGCCACGTCTTAACCGCTGCAATCTTTTCTTCATCGGTGCGGATTCCATTTGCTGTTACCTCGTGTCCTTAAATATTTGACCTCTGTTCTGAATAGACTGCACTTCTTTGGACTTAATTTTAGACCTGCGGATTGTATTCTATCCAGTACCTCTGCTAAATTTTGTAAGTGCTGCTCAAAATCTTTTCCCATTACAATGATGTCGTCTAAATACACTAGACACGTCTTCCAGTGTAACCCCTTTAGAACTCGCTCCATTAATCGTTCAAAAGTTGCAGGGGCATTACATAGGCCAAATGGCATAACGTTGAACTGCCATAATCCGTTTCCGACACTAAACGCCGTTTTCTCGCGATCTTCTTCCTGTGCTTCTACCTGCCAGTGTCCGCTTTGCAAATCCAATGTAGAAAACATCGTAGCACCCGACAATGTATCCAATGTATCGTTGATTCTGGTCAAGGGATAACTATCCTTTTTGGTAACAGCATTGAGCTTCCGATAATCAATGCAAAATCGCATACTTCCTTCATTCTTTTCCACCAACACTACCGGTGAACTCCACGGACTGTTCGATGATTCAATTACTCCTGCCTTCTGCATGTCCGTCACCATTTGATTCACTTCCTGTTGTTTCGCCAATGGTAATCATCTAGGTGGTTGACGAATTGGCATCTATGTTCCTGTATTAATCCGGTGTTTTACCATCTTGGTTCTTCCATTATTTTCGGGTGTACTGCAGAAAATGGACATATACCGATCGAGTAACTTCTGTGCAGAGTTTTTCTGTGCCAAGGTTAGATCATTGGTCCATTTCTGCATGAGATTATCAACAATTTCTTTCTGCCTGTCCTCATTGGATTCTCTAACAGGACTTTTCTGCTCAAATTTGATTATTGTTAATACCTCTTCACATTTACCGATGATGGTTCCTTTCTTGATGGTTTTCGTCTTATCCGATAAATTAAGAGTCCTAATTGGAACTCGATAATCACTGTCCGGTTTAACTAAGGCTTTGCCTATGATTATTTCCCTGGCTCCTCTTTCGTCTTCTATGGCTTCTATAACCCACAACCTGGGTGACCCAAAACCTCCCTCCAATCGTCCCCATACAATTGTCTCCGAGTTCGGTGGCAACTTCTCCCGATGATCAACTATCACTCGTCTTGCTAATTCCTCTGTGCCGTTTAACTGAAGTGGCAACTCGATATTACCTTGGTATAATATTCCTTGTCCTACATCCATCATAAAACCATTCTTTCTCATGAAGTCCATTCCCAAGATGACCTCATCCACTATATCTGCCACTAGCACTTCATGTTGATAATGAGTTTTCCCTATTCGTATATCAACGAGTTTTTTACCCTTTATAACTGCACTATCTCCCGTCACTGTTTGTAATTTCAGGCCATACACTGATTGTACACCTCCTTTAACTACGTCGGCACGAACAATGGTGCGCGCTGCTCCTGTATCTAGAGTGTTAATACAGCTCTTTCCATCAACATCACCTCGAACTGTTAAATTGTCACCGCCCGGCGCCATTCCGGAAACAGGTATGAAGGTCATGGGACAATCTGTTGTGGGAGTCAGCTTCTGCCCCTTTAAGCTGACTCGTTGTGGTTTAAGGACTCGGTCGTTACTTGGGCCTCTCGAATGGTCACTACTTGACCTCCCTCAGGCCTTCGTACCATTGGAGATGGTGATCTTCCACGTTTCCGTTTATTTTTATAGCAGTCTCGTGAGATGGGACCTAATTTGTCACATATCCAGCATTTTATTTTGCCACCATTCGAAATTCTAGAGGCCGACTGCTCCAAATTACTGCCGGTACTTATTTCTACCCGACGTATCTTATTGATTCTTGGTCCAATGAGAGTTTGTGCCGTCTCATTCATTAACGCACAAGCAATGGTTTCCGCGAAAGTAGCCTTTGGTGATAATATCACTGCTCTGCGTGTATCTTGGTCTCGTAAACCATCAATAAATGCGTCCACTTTAATGCTTTCCATGAAATCGGAAGCAGTATTTGCATGTGCTAGATGTGCTAGCCTCTCAACGGCCGATGCAAATTCTTGTAAAGTTTCTCCAACCTTCTGTGACCGTCCTTTCAATTCCATTCGATAAATTTCCCGCTTATGGTCACTTCCATATTTGCGTCCAACGCCTTGATTATTTCACCATATTCTTGGCGTTCATTTTCTGGAATTGTTTGTAATATCTCGGCTGCTTCACTCTTAAGTGCCACTATTAACGCTGCTACTTTATTCGCTTCGTCTCAGTGATTATGTGTGGACGCCGTTTCAAATTGAAGCTTAAAAATTGCAAACGATGTGGTGCCGTCGAACGTTGGTGGCTTCAATTTAAAATTGTTTACTGGTTGGATTACTTGCGCTGATGTTTCATTGAGTTTCATTACACTGACCTCCTTTTCGAGACGAAGAAATTTTTGTTCGACATATTCAATTTTGTTGTCCAACTTTTGATCAACATGTTTAACATCAGTTTTAACTTCTAGAATTTTCGTTGTAAATTCGTCTTTCACTTTCTCTACTTCGCCTTGGAAAGTACTAGCTAATTCGATAAGTTTTTCTTCCATTTTATTTTGTCCTTCTACTACGAGTATTTCTAGTCGTTTAATTTGATCTTCTAGAATTTTCTCTTGTCGTTTAATTTGTTCTTTTATCATCTGGCAGCCATGCACATCAACTGCGTCATATCGAAATTTCCAGATGGTGCTTCGATGCGTAACTTCGGCGTTTCTATTTCAAACTTATGACTTTCTGGATCTAAACCATCACGCTCCATTGCTTCACGCAATAGTAACATCAACTCGTCTTTACGGCCGTCTGTCTCTAAACCACGCTTCTCCAACTCTTTCTTTAATTCTGGAACTTTTAACTTGTAGAGTTTCATTTTTATTTTTTTATTTTTTATTCACAATCCCGCCGCTGTCACCAATTGCTACGTTCTTGCCTTGTCACTTAAGGTTCGTATCTCTGGATTGTGAATAATTACCCGAACACCACTGTTCACTAACAAATTTCACAAAACTACACAAGTCCCACTTTAAACACTGTTCACTTTCGCAGACAATAATTGCCTCAATAAAACACAATTATTCACAACTTAATTCTTTTACCAATTCTTTATTTCACAAAAATCACTTAACTAAAATCACTTAACTAAAATCACTTACTATCACTTACTATCACTTTCTATCACTTTTTATTTTAACCGCTTGTTATCGCTTTCGTAGTTCAACTACAACTCTTTTTCGCATACAACATCGATTCGCTTATATACACAAATTAAAATATCTCGAACTTTCTACTTCTATCGAGATGTCACTACTACATTTAATTTGCTCAATTTTTAGTACTACCAGTACTATCGATACCTAATAGATGTCTCTAGGGTTAAGCCTAGAGAAATCTTCATATATTTACACTTGTGCTATCGCACACTAGGTGGTACCGTAACAATATGTATACCCAAGATACCCGACTACTTTCTATTGCAAATCGCGTCGTAATTTTTTGTATGGGTCTGTACAAAAAATGTGTATTTACATTTTTTTGAATGTATACTATCCGTGTGAAAATTTTAAAAACATAATCCAATTATTCGCAAAGAGATACCAAGTGGAAACCCACAGTTAAGCTTCCATACATTTTGTTTTCACCACTGTTGTTGCACACAACGAAAATGCACAATTTTTAATGAAAGTCACTTAACATTTTTTTTGTTATTAAGTTGGTAATCGTTATAATTTTATTGTTTTATCTAATTTATAATATTATCAGAATTATGTTGTTATCCAATGTAATGTATGCAATCAAACAGCTCAAACGAAATTGAACCATCTTAAGTCTAAATTGACATAATAAAAATGTAACAATCTTCCTTATCAATCTGCCTTATCGACTATTTGCTATAATATAAAATTGTTTTACGTGGTTTTAGGCGTAAACATACTGCCCCCCTAAAAATTGATAAATTTGGCTATTAAATCCATCGATATAGATCGTACCAATGTTTTTGCTTCATAAGATTAATGTTGTTTATATTATTTATAAAGTTAATATTAATTGGATTTTAAATTCTAGTATATAATTTAAGTTAACATTGTTAAGAGTCAGTGCACGTTTCCACCAAAAAGTTCTTTGTTTTTTTTACATCGCACCTCACACGGATAGTATGCATTCTCAAAAAATATTGCGTCACAACACAAAATTTATTACCTACACATGCAAACAAAAAACAACGGATTTGTAGAAAAAATAACCGATTTGTACTAATCAAGAGAACTTTTGCTGTTGTTTTTTTTACATTGGTACTAAAATATAAAATTTCCTCTAGGAAATTTTATGGACAACCCTTCATTTATTTGAAAAATGACATTATCATGTATTTTTGTTGCGATTCAAATTAAATAAAATTTATTTATTTCTTTAAAACACTAAAAGGCATTTATTTTTATTAAACTTTAAATATTTTTTAGATTTGCAACCATTTCCAATAAACTTTTATGAAAAAAATCAACGTTAAAATTCAAATATTTAAATTTATCATTATAAAACCAACTCTTGCTTTCGACCAAAAAATCGGTTGTTTTTTTTTTTTTACAAAGGGAAATATTTTAATTTTTTTTATGTATGTGTATTTAAATTCTATATATTAGAATTATAAATTTAAATATTTGAATTTTAACGTTGATTTTTTTCATAAAAATTTATTGTAAATGGTTGCAAATCCAAAATTTAATAAAAATTAAATGGCTTTTAGTGTTTTAAAAAAATAAATAACTTTTATTTAAATTTAACTCACAACAAAAATACATGATAATGACATTTTTCAAATAAATGAAGGGTTGTCCATAAAATTTCCTAGAGGAAATTTTATATTTTAGTACCAATGTAAAAAAAACAACAGCAACAGTTCTCTTCATTAGTACAAATCGGTTGTTTTTTCTACAAATCGGTTGTCTTTTGTTTGCATGTGTAGGTAATAAATTTTGTGTTGAGATGCAATTTTTTTGAGAATGTATCCTATCCGTGTGAGGTGCGATGTAAAAAAAACAACTAACTTGTTGGTGGAAACGTACACCTTCATATTAGTATATATGTGTACTAACATTTATGTATGTGATTAAGTGTAGACTGGATTAATTGGAGTATTGTTTTTGTTGTTGCCTTCAATGGGTAATGGAACAAGTTTAACAATTGGCCTCTTCATGACACCTCTTGCCGTTTTGATAGTTGAGATACGAACGTGACCATCTTTACCTCTATGAACCTGTTGAATTCGGCCGTTTATCCAATGTGATTGTCGCGTGTTATCATCGCAAACTATAACTAGTTGACCGGTATTTAAATCTACATTTTTCGTTTGATATTTAATTCGCTGGTTGAGTGTGCTTAGATAATCTTTTGACCATGATTTCCAGAACGAGTGAACCCTGTTCTGGATATTTTGCCATTTTGATAAGCGACTGGAATTAATGTGGCTTAAATTTGGCTCAGGAATACTAATTAATGGTTCGCCAAGCAGAAAGTGTGCCGGAGTCAGCACATCATATGATGTAACGTCAGATGTAATGGCGCAAAGAGGTCTCGAATTTAACACCGCCTCGATTTGAATTAATAGTGTGTTAGCCTCTTTATACTTGAAAGAGGTTGATGTGGACACACGGTAGAGATGAGACTTTACAGATTTGATGTTGGATTCCCATAATCCTCCGAAATGTGACGCATTCGACGGAGTGATCTTAAATCTTATTCTCTGTGGAGATAAAATTCATAGATTAATTTTATGTGACTATCAGACTTGATTAGATTGTAAAGAATATGTAGTTCATTGCGAGCACCGACAAAATTGCTTCCATTGTCGCAGTGTAATTGGCTTGGTAGTCCACGTCGTGATATGAACCGTTTTAAAGCTGCAATAAATGCTTGTGTCGTCATGTCACTTACTAGCTCTATATGGACGGCTTTTACTGACAAACAGATAAATAGAGCTATGCTTTAGTCACACGATGTCTTCCTGGTCCCTTTTGATCGATAAGGTATAACGGACCTGAATAGTCGACACCAGTATTTAAAACAGGTCGCCCACTGCTCACTCGTTCAGCAGGTAGGTAGCCATAAGCTGTCGATTTCGTATTCTTAAATTTAGTAAACAGTGATTGACAAGGATTAGGCACACTTATGGTGGTGAGGTAGTTCTTCATGTAATTTTTGCGTAGTTCAGTATTGTGATCTTCTTGCGACGGACTGGATGATAGATTAGGCCAGTGGCGATCATCTTTTGATAACAGGTCAGTTCCACCAAAGTTTATTCGAACTCAGAAATTGTGGCATCAGACCTCTGGATACTAGATCAGCTGGATTTTGTTTCGATGGTATGTACCTCCAGTTATTTCTAGGTAGTTGTTCCAAATACGAAGTTCTGTGGCCAATGAAACATTTCCATCGTCTTGTTATGTCTGACAACTATGTTAGAACAATTTGCGAGTCGGACCAGGCATGGATCGAGTTGATTTCCAGTTTGATGAAATTTTGAATATAAGTGATTAAACGGCATAAAAGTACGGCAGCACACAGCTCTAGTCGCGGTATCGAAATTTGCTTTATTGGACATACCATGGTTTTTGCGGCAACTAGGTTTACGAATATATTGTTCTCCGGATCTTGAATGCGTATGTATACTGCTGCACCATATGCACTCTGACGCATCTGAAAATCCATGCAGTTAGATATTCATGTTCTGGTGATTACGGGTAAATAGGAATCGTGGAATTTTAACATCTTGAAGATGATGTATAACGATGATCTAAGTTTCATTCAACTTTCTTTGATGTTTTCTGGCAACTCGTCAACCTAGTTTAGCTTCTTTAACCACAGCTGTTGAAATAAAATTTTAATTAGTATTATGTTGGGAGACAACCATCCAAAAATGCGGGAGGCTTCTGACAATAATGTACGTTTTGTGACCCTTTTGATATGCTCTAATGTCACTCTAAAGTTAAAAGTATCATCTGGCGGATTCCATAGTAGTCCAAGTGTCTTGATCAGTGATTCACCCTCGAACTCCAAAAAATGTGATTCATGTTCTGATTCAGCTATACATGAAATGAATTCTTCGTTATTCGTCATCCATTTTCGCAATTTGAATCCTCCTGAATTTAGTAGTGATGTCATCTCATCATATATTTTACTGGCTTGATTAACGTCGTTGCAACCTGTTAACATATCGTCCACATAGAAATTAAATTTAAGACGATTCGCTGCATCTGGATATTTCTCATAACAGTCAACAAATTGTTGAAGGCTTTGGTCAGGTGAGTAACGCCAGAAGATTCTCTGGAAATCGCGATCTGCTGGGTGGATAATTATCTGGCGATACATTTTTTCGATGTCGTCGAAATTATCTGGCGATAAATTTTTTCGATGATGTCATCCTGTGTTGTTGGATCAACTAGTAGCGAGTCATTTAGCGAATGACCGGTTGTACTTTTACAGGACCCATCAAAGACAACTCGTAATTTGGTAGTGCTACTTGATTATTTTACTACACAATGGTGCGGTAGATCGTAGCTCTGATTTTTACCATGTGGCCAAGGTTATCATATTTGGTCATAAATTATGAATAGTCTTGTTGCATTTGAGTGTTATCCATAAATTTTCTTTCTAGTCCAAAATATATTTTCTTTGCGTGATGATATGTAGTTCCCAAATCTTGTCGTGGTATCTTGAAAGGAAGTCTAACGATATATCTTTCATCTGTGTTTCTTGTGGTGTGGCAAATATAGTGGTCATCACATTCTTCTTCAGCCAAACTTAGGTATACATTTGAACTGACAGTAAACTCGTTGACTTCCCAAAAACGTTTGAGTAAGTCGATTACTGGTTATTGGTTGCATAACTGACCACCAAGCACCCAACCAAAGATAGTTTCTTGAGCAAATAGATGATCCGCAATTTTCATTTTTTGTGGCAGCAGAATTTAATAAAAAACGTCATTCCCAAGGATAATGTCAACATTTCCAGGTACACGATGGATCCGCCAACTCTAAGTTTTGTATACTCGGCCATTGGGAGTCATCTATAGTATTGGTTGGTAGATTTGATGTTAAAGTGGCAAGTATTAATGCTCGTGCGAATATATGATTTTCCGGTTTATATCTGGAAACTATTTTTAGCATCACTTCACCTCTTGTAGTTTCTGCCTTTTTTGAACCCAATCCATTTATTTTGACATGTGATTTGGTTCTGTGAAGCCCTATTTGTTTCACACAGTAATCATTTATTAGTGTTGTTTGAGAGCCTGAATCAAGCAAGCCCCTAACCTTATGTGCATTTCCAAATTCATCTAATATGTCAACAACTACTGTGGACAGCAAAAATGTAAAGAGACACTATTTAGGTAGCTTATATCGTTTGAAGAGTCATTGTAAGTTGTTGGCGAATTTTGCCCTTTTGGTTTTATGCCCTTTTTGGTTAAAAATATGGTTGATCAGCGATTTCATCATTAATATGGAGCAGTGTATGATGCATTTTTTCACATTTAAAACATCGGTTACGGCTTTGACAACTATTTGCTTCATGATGAGACTTTAAACAATTATGGCACGATTTATTTGTTTCTACGAACTTAATTCTTTCTAACGGATTTAGTTTTTTGAATCTAAAATATTTAAATAGCGAAAGATTATTTAAGTTGCACATGGCACAATTATACAACGTAGATGTAACAGCGTAAACCTTTGTGTTTAAACTTGGTTGATTTCGAATAGTTGGTCTTTTTATAGGCGTACACGCTTCTAACACAACACAATGATTTGTCCAGAGCTCGAGCAAGCAGTTTATGCTGGGGACTTCGATCTCTTTGGAATGTTTTGCCCATGCTTGTTGTGCTTGAGAATCTTGTTTCTTTGTCAAAATATGGATCAACCATGGATCACGTGATTGCCACTCTTCTCCAAGAGCGTCGCAAAACTTCATCGGATGTATCGCATATTTTTCTGAGTTGTAACTGTCGGTAAATTGAGGAACAATTCAATGAGCTCTTTAACAGAATATTTCTTTTTGTTGTATCGCTTTTTTAACTTGTCCCAAGCGAGTAGATAATTTGCATCAGTCAAAGTCATGTGACGAATTAAAGATGATGCTTCATTTTTTAACAATCCCTTAAGAAATTGAAACTTGTGTATATTAGATAAATGATCCTTTGAATGGATTGACGTTTCAAACTGATCTTCAAAGGATTGCCATTTGGCATAGTCTCCACTAAATGGTTCGATCATCACACGTGGTAATCGCACTTCGGAAGCTTGATTAAAAGAGTGATCTACTGTGTTATCATTCAATGATCTATTTTCGTTTCGATTGGGAGTATTAAAAATACCGCTAGGGCAATTGGAGTTAAGCAAAGGCTTTCATGTGGCTTTAATTTCAAAGAACATATCTTCGAAATCTTCAGAATCAGATGCTTCAGTATCAAAAAGCACAATTTGGTATTCAACGTCATGGTATTCTTTCCATGCTTCGTTTAATTTTTCAATCCGTGTTTCGATTTGTTCAGCGTTTATAGCTTGAGTTGGCTCGAACAGGAATTTTTCTGCAAATTTCTTTATATTTGCCAAGGTAGCTTTATACATACCACGCTTGTTGATAAGACCTTAAATTTTTTTAAGACCTTCGATTTTTTGGGACACCCTGTATATCTTTTGTATTTTAATAAGTGAATTAAATGTTGTATTGTTTTAAACATAATACAATAAACAAGTTTTAAAAGTTGCACATCCGGGGGGCGATATGTAAATATCGATTATGTAAGTCGAAACTCGAAATGCTTCAATAATCGCACCGCCGGTGTATCCAATTGGGTTGAACGACGCTCTTCTAACAACAAACTTAATACAAGTTGCAAGATTATCTTTGACTTAACCGAGAAAGAAATTTGTATAGCTTCTGCTAAAATCTGCATACTGGACCTATACAAATTTCTTTTTAGACTGGGATCAAAGAAGAAAAATTCAAAACCAAATAATTATAATACCAATCAAGCAGAATATTCTTATATCGAATGCAACATATATGTTAATCTATCACATGGGCAACCTACCAACCATAATCAGTCACTAATGGTAGAACATTTCGGTTACAAATTTCCCTAAAACTTTTAGGCAAATACTGATTTAAAAAAACAATTTCAATTTTAAACATTTTATCGTTATCATTTTTTTTTTTTTTTTTTGGACTAGCATAACTCAAATATTTTTTAACTTTTTTCGAAACCATCGAATTTAACTAGTCTTAAAAAGTACATTCGTTTTGATTTTTTACCATGCCTTGACTACATTTGGTGCTGAATATACTAAAGGTGATGACACATATCTGACAGTTGGTGCTGAATATGATAATGGTGCGCCATATGCAATTGGACCAGTATTACCGAGAATAGCTTTTTCGTATACGACTGGATGTGATCCTGATACAATAGTATTGGCTAAGAGTGGTGATCCGTACGAAGCATATGATAGTGGGGTGGCATATGCGAGTGGAGTGTGCGACGCAACAATAGTTTTTTGTACAACTGGAGCCACAACAGGTGTTGAGACGGCAGCACGACTATGCACAACTGTTGAGCTTTGATGTGATACGGCTGTTGGTGTTTCAGCAACCGTGTATGCAATTGGAGCTATAACACCGGCAGCGGCGATAGTAAGAAGAGCAGATAACACTACCTACAATTAAAAAATGTATATTTAGTAATGTGCTAGCGCCTACTAACCAACCATCTCATAATATATATAAACTACCCACCAATTTGAACATTTTGATTATGGTTTTAAAAAAAGGTCTGTTATATAAAATTCTACAATTGAATGTACTTAATCGAACTGTTGCGTTTGACTGGTAAATTGATCACGATCGATATTGTCTTTTATAGTAAAACATTGTGACGAATACAAAAAATGTTACAAAAACAACTTTTTTTCTTCAGACTCCTACCGGGTTTTCGAGTATATGTTGTACACGTCATGTATTTTCATATATAGACACTCTCGCCATGACCATGAAGTATATAACATACTCGTTTACAAGAATACATTTCTTTCGTACTTTATATAAAAAAAAATGTTGTAAATGGATTTGTTTTGTTTTGAGCTGTTCCTTCTTAAGTCGTGCTTTTCTTATTATTTATGCAAAAATCTCGAATTAATGTGCTAAGTATAGTAACGAGATTTTGATCCGGAATATACCAAATTTTTTACTATTGTTGACAAATCAAATTGTTAGTATAGATCTTATCACACATATTACCTTTAGTTTCCGATATATTTTGGTAATATCTTTGCCTTCAGTACTTTTTCTGTCTCAAACACCACAATTCATCCTGAAATAGGTGATCAACAATTCAATAATTATACAAAACTAATAATTCTGTTATTACAGGAGAGCTGCAAACACAGTTACATCTATCAAATCAGGCACCAAAGGTGTAATTTTTTTTTAGATTCAAATGCTCAAGCATCATTTATCGGACATAGAAAAAATGTTTCGTCAAGTATGGGTTAATAAAAAAGATCGAGACTACCAACAAATTTTATAGAGAAGTGATCCCACTCAGCCAACGAAGGCTTATAGATTGAACACAGGAACATGGAACTACTCCAGGAAGGTATCTAGCAGTAATATCTTTATTACAACTAGGCCAAGAAGGAATCGGTACAAATCCCACCACAGCAAACATTATTATGACAGACTTCCACGTAGATGACCTGTTCACAGGAGCAGATACTGTCAACGAGGCACTAACAGCCCTACATGAACAAAAGGAACTCACAGCTCAAGGTGGATTTTTATTAAGAAAATGGGCATCAAATTTGCTGGAAATTACAAGGCAATTCCTTACGAGCAACGAGCCGAATTTACTGATGACGGATTTACTGATGACTCAGAATTGGCATATGCTGCATCTGTGTATTGCCGCACCACAGATACCTTGCCAAGTTACAACACAGCTGCTGATATACAAAACGCAGGTATCTCCAATCAAGACAAAGTTATCAATTCCCCGCCTACAAAATGTCATGCAACTTCAGGATATTAAAACATGCGCATGGTCCGAATCAACTACCTTAATCAACATTAAGCAAACAGCGCAACATTAAGCAAACAGTAACACATTAATTTTAAAACTACACCAAGCTCAAAACTTCGGCCAAGAAATTACACACATAAAAAATCTAAGAGAATATGCAAGGGTAGTAAGCGGTCGTCACTAAACCCAATATTGGATGATAAAGGGCAATTCGGAGGTATTATTGTGGACACATCTTTGTTTACTGGTCTAACGCTGTTCTTGCGTTCTTTACTTTTGAGTCTCTGTATTCCTGTGTCATGAGGAGAGTGTTCTCTCTTCAGTTTTGCAATATTCGTGGATTGCGGACAAACGTTGCAGCCGTAGAACACCATACAGCTTCTCCTAAACCCATTAGCTTATTCACCATAGGGTGCTGGCCATGTATATCCGCAACGATATACCTTTTCCATTCCAAGTTTTTTAGGCCAAAGCACGAATAAAGAGTTTAGCTTCATTTGGGTTGAAATTCATGTCTAGAAACACCCCCTCTTCCTATGTGGTCTCTATCGAAGTCCAAATATCGCAAACTGCGCTGCTCATTTTGGGTTTGATACTCTGTCAGACTCCATTGAAATTACCAAATGCTGAAATCGCGGTGGCAGGTGATTTCAATGTCCACAATGACAAGTGGCTTCCTTATTCTAAGTCCGTAACACCGGCTGGTGAGGCGGCTAAAAAGTTTGCAGCTTTAAACCAACTCACACAACTTGTAGATCAACCTACGAGGACACCAGATCGGGTCAACGATACGGGTCTTTTTTGGATCTCCGTCAGTTCTCCTTTGGGAAACTCTGACCATCGGCTTATTACAGCGGAATTTCCAATGTCGTGGTCGTGCCAAATGAATATTCCGCCTAAACGTCGATTATGGCACTGTAAAAATGCGGACTGGGAAGGAATGAACAAGTTATTTCAAGAGTTCGAATGGTACTCTTGTTTTTGCCTTCGGTAATATTGACAATGCAGCCATTCTGGTTTCAACTGTCATTCTCACGGGAATGGAACAGTTCATTCCTTCTAGCCAAATAAATCATTCTTTCTCTAAGCCAAATAAAAACAAATCAGGCAATCCTTGGCATAAGCATGACTGTAGAACAACAACCGCAAATAAAGAAGCCTCTCACCGCAAATATGTTAAGAACCCGTCAAATGAAAATTTAGCTATATTTAAGGCGGCTAGAAATCTGGCAACGCAAACAGTTTCCCAAGCTAAAAAAACTATCATAAAAAAGTTCAAGAAGAGTTGCGACAGGTCTTAAAACAGGGCAATAGCAATCGGATCTTTTGGTCCTTTGCCCGCAAAGTAGAGGAAAATTTCTTGAACAGTAGGAAATCATCAATACCAACTCTGAAAGATGGGGACTATATTGTTTCTACAGCTCAAAAAAATTGAATCTCTTCGTCCGAAAATTTGCAGCAAGCTCTAATTTACCTCTAGCCAGTTCATCGATGCGCCGCATTAGATTTAGATCTAGAGTTGTCGCTACAGTCCTTGCAAACATTAACACCAACAAGTCAGCTGGTCCGCATTGTAATCCCGCAATTGTCCTCAAATATTGCTGTAAATCCCTGTCTAAGCCACTATCATGTCTTTTTCACCGATCTATGTCTTCTGGCATTTTCACTTCCATCTAGAAAACTGCTAACATACACCCTGGGCCAAAAAAGAGCAGTAAATCGGACCCTTCAAATTATCGCCCAATCGCTATCATCTCGATGCTTTCTAAGTACTTGAGACCATAATCAACTCCCAGCGGATGGAATATTTGGAAGCTAATCATCTAATTTCTGATCGTCAGTGTGGTTTTCGCGGAGGGCGTTCAGCAGGTGATTTAATTAATGTTGTTACTGAACAATGGAATAGAAGCGTTCATCAATCTGGTTCATCAATCTGGTGAAAGTCATTGCACTCGATATCTCAAAAGCAATTGATCGCGTGTGGCACAAGGGTTTGCTGTATAAATTGAGGGCAGTTGGCCTTCAAGGTTCGTTAATTTTTTGGATTGAGAATTTTCTCAATTTTCTTTTTTTCAGAAATCTATCCTTTCTCCAACCCTTTTTCTAATTTTCATCAATGATCGTCTATCAGCAACTTTCAATCCAATATACTCCTATGATGATGACAGCTCACTTTCCACCTCTTACAGTTTACCTTCTTCTTTATTGCGAAACGATGTTCTCGCAGAAAGATTGGCTATGAATGATCGCCTTACGCGAGATCTCAATTCCATTCTTAAATGGGGTGAAGCCAACAGAGTTGAATTTAATCCCAACAAATTTCAATCCTGTGTTTTTTCTGGCCGAACTGATGGTTATTCACCGTCTTTTCTGACTGGTGAATTCAGCTTAGCTACGTCTGACACATTTGAGATTCTCGGTTTAACTATCAAAGCAAATATTTTAGGCTGAACAAATAAACAAAGCAGCGATTGGTGCAGCCAAATGTCTTGGATTTCTACGACGATGTAAATTTTACTTTAATCCATCCGAAATACTTACAATATATAAGACCTACATAAGAACCAAGTTGGTGTATAATTCTCATATTTGGGCTGGAGCACCGAAAACTCATTTAACTGCACTCGATCGGGTCCAAAACCGAGCATCTCGAATGAAAACCTTTATTCCTTTTATTCCTCTCTTACCTTTTTCCCTCCTAATCCTTCCTTTTACCTTTTGCAGTAGTGCTGTGTGTTTGTTGCTAAAACTTTCATATAAAGGATATGCACTAAGTGCTCTGAACAATTATATAAAAAAAAAAAAAATTACTCGCGATGGGGCGTTGGCAAAACTCAAACTTAACTTACAACAAGTAAGTATTAAGAACTTTCCCGAGCCTTTATTTATATGAATGGTGACAAAGGCCATTCATATCGAAATAGTGAGCAACTTAACCAAAGAAGGATTTATTACTGCGTATAAGCGCTTCATATCTAGGCGAGGATTATGAAAAGAAATATAATCCGATAATGGGACATATTTTATTTTTTTGCTAACGCCAAAATAAAGAAATGCTACTCACTTGGTAGTACATATCAACCATACATTGAGGGAAGAACTTGGTATTTTATACCAGCGCATACCCCTCACTTTAGAGTTTTATGGGAAACTGGCATAAAATCGGTGAAATTTCAACTCAAAAGAGTGATAGGGGAAACAACACTCACATTTGAAGAACTATCGTCACTCACATCGCAGCAGTACTCAATTCTCAACCTTAAACTCGCCCACCAACGATGCCTCGGACTTAACACCATTGATACCAGGTAATTTTTTAATCGGGTATTCGCTAAAGGCACTACCAAGCGCAGACATCGATAAGGTAACACAAAGAACAAGATGGCACTTGGTACAAAATATGGTACATCAGAATATCTACATCTACTGCATCAACAGAATAAGTCGACAAGTATTCAACCTAATGACAAACGACCTAGTTATATTAAAGGATGAGCAACTACCTGCCACGCAATAGAAGTTAGGACGTGAGTATTCTCCATACTCACGCCGGAACTGATGATTTCTTGCAAGCATTCACAGTTAAATGTAAGGACGCAATCTACAAGCGGCCAATAGCGAAACTATGCAAGCTACCAAACAACGATCGAACCGAGGAAACAGCACAACTCAACTGGCAACAGATGTAGCACCTAAGAATAACACACCGAGAACCAGTTCAAACCATAGCAGTATGCCCAGACAACGACCTAAAAAATGAACCTCACAAGGAACTGCAGGCAGTTTGCAAGGGACTACCTAGATTGTATTGCAATATTCTAAATCAACTGAGATGGCAATCAAGAAATATAATGGCGGATAATGAACTTTTGGTAACTGGTAACAAGGGACGAACACGCGTAAGGCAAGGTCTCAGAGACACGATGGGCATCATAGTCATACTAAGGGACATGTTTGAAATACTCACACAACGAGAGGCCAGCAAATATAAAGATCGGTTCTAGAGAATTAACAACAATGAGTACTATCTACTAGTGAAAAACGCCAAGCTCGTAAAACATAACAGAAATCTCACCCTAATGTCAATAAAAACTTGATAAGGGAGCAAACACACCTACAACAGGAAATGTTGGAACTCCAGGACTACCAAAGTTACAAGGACAGAGTTCATTCGATAATGCTAAGCATACTCGAATTGAGTCTAATCCTAAAAAACCTGAAAGAGACACAACAGGCTCTGCTTGACACATTGGGAAATCATCCACCCAGATATCCTGACACAAACTCAGTTAAGCAAGGAGCTGCAGTTAATTCAACAGCACATGCCAGCATCCATTACCATCCCTGGACATCACCTCCGAGATATTACATAAGTGTATCAAAGCATGAAAACTGGAAGCAGGCCGTAGAAAAAAGAAGACGTGGGCCGGTGCCAAGTTGTCCTACCAACACAATTTCTATGCAAAATACTCCTGTGCAAAATACTCCTATTACAGGGGAGGAAGAAAACCAATAATGTGTGCAGTAGCAGAGCAATAAATGGAACCAACCACTGGATGAAGCTGCACACCTCGAACCAATGGATATACATCATACTCAACGAAACTACAGTCGATGTTATCTGGGAATCCACTATTTAGCCATACAAGTTCCAGTGATTCGAGTTAGCAGACATAGGCCCAGGGTGTATGCTAATGGATGCCGTGTCACTAATCATAGCTACGGCGACAGCTCACAGCAACATCATTATGGCATTCCTTTGGGTAACATTAATAAAATTTCGTAATCATGTCATAGCACTTACCGCTGACATAGAAAAAATGCACAGGCTGGTTTTAGTTGGGATCGCAGTTGTTTCTACGAAGCTTCTACAATGATATCAGGCGTAACCTGACCCACTGCAGAAGTAAGACGTCTCCTTTCCTCCTTAAACTTAGTACATACTGAAAAAAAGTGTGGCATGCAGCTAGCTGTTCTACTCCATAGTATCGGCATTGAAGAGACTTTAATTTGCTCCTTCTGTAGAGATAGATTCCAAAATCTCCATCCTGTCAAGAACTGGCACAGGAAAAAATACGTTCCTCCGTGAACACGCTCGATTTAAGGCCGGATCTCACTTATCAGTCTAGCCATACAGCGATCTGTTCTTTTTTACTCCCACATTTTCTGCCACGTTTAGAGGATTCTAGGGCAAACTGTGGATACAACATCTTCCCTTCCCACATCTGCACAGATCAATTGATTATCAGATCAATTGAAATGGCTCCAGCAATAACAAGGGCTTTGACATCAGATACCGTCCGATAAGCCCAACCCACTATTAATGCTCCACGACGCTGAGTCGATACCACATGCATTCGGTACTTCTGTATCTCCATGGCACCTGCCATATGTCTGTTCCGTATAGCAAATTTGAGTGTCCCGTTGACATAAGCGGTCTCCGTATACTAGAGCAAAGACCACCCACGTTAGACATTAGTGTACTAAGCGGTACTGTTACCTCAGCAGCCATCTCGCAAGACAATTGTGAGTATGTTCAGACAAGGGGAGATCGATATTTAAATTTACCTTTGATTGAACACCAATAGGCAAGAGAATTACAGTTGCAACTTGTGTTGGACCACCCAAGTGCTGACTCCCCTCATAACTTGATTAAGTTTGAGTTTAGCAAACTTGGAACTCCTGAAACATTTCGTCAGGCATCTCAAGCTACAAAAGTCATACAGGGTGTTTCAGATATCAGGTTTCCATTCCTTTAAATAGCTTTGCAGCATCCTCTAAAGGTAACTGCATATCAACGACCTTACCGAGTAAAAGGTGTTTGTGAAGTCAAGAGTGGCCGCAGAAACACTATAAACAAGGTACGCCTCACCTGGTCTGCCTCCACAACCACGTCCATTAACTTTTTTTAAGTTAGGCGATCTTGTTGGTCCATCATTAGGCCTTTCGCCTAATCTATGCATTTCTCCGTGGCATGGAGAAGTCGATAAATCGGATTGTATTGTCAACGACAGCATCAATATCAAGCTTTGGTTGGATTGTTCTGCAAAACTTGTGAAATGTCGGCCAAATCAGTTTCCACAAACTTGAAAAGTTTTGCGCCATCCATCCTGTCATTCAGCTGAAAAGTAATCTAATTGTGGTCACTACTTATATATAGTCCTCAATTACTCGTCAATCCGTTAAAACAAACGCTAGCCGTACCGTCACCATCGTTATATCCGGCAAAGCATTTCCAAAGTCTGGATGTCATTAAGTTGCCGTGGATCTTTTATTTAAAGTTTGTAAGTCCAGTCTTAAAGCTATCTCCATGATGAGTTTTCCTTTGATATCCTGATTTGGCATGCCTTATTTCAATGATGCATTGAAAGCTCTGACTACCATCAGGTCCACTAAAGAGACGTGTAGAACGTCTTCTAGCCTATCCAGTTTAACCCGGTACTCTGAAATCATATCATTCGATGATAGATATACGCTAAAAGCCGTAATAGTTTGACTTCTTACCCAGACTTAGTGGCTATCTTCGAGAACCAGGTTACAGAGTTTCTTTCCCGGTACTGCACGACTACTGTAGCTGCATCAGAAGGTCATCTGTAGCTATGCACCCATTTAAGCTTCCTTGCAGAAGCCTAATCCTGTCAGTCTGCCTTCCTTCTAAGCTAGAATTACCTTTTTGAAAGTTTCACAGGCACCTAGCAGCTTTAAAGCGGTTCGTTTAGCTCAGTCGATGATCGCTTTTTTATTCGGATGCCAGGTAGAATCTGATGTCTTTGATTTCCTCCCCGAGGCCACGTCGAAGTGCCACCTTGACCACGTCAACCGTCGCGAGGAAATCCAGATAGACGATATCTACCGTCTTACGAGATGCCCTATAACTTCTCCATTCCCGTTAATCGCTACTCACAAACTTTCATGGAACTTAAGAGGAGCTCTGAGAGAGTATCCTCCAAACCAAAGGGGCTAGTCCAATATTGCACGCAAAAATCAGTAAGGTAACGAGCATATTGAAAATAGTTTTTTTATTATCTTCAGCTCGTCAAATTCTAAATTTTCCACGTGCTAATTTGATATCTGTTGCACTCCATTATCCGGTAAATGTGGAGTTATGGTTTCCTGCGTTGGTTATTGTAGCATTGTTCTCTTTTAGGTTACCGCTGGTCTTTTTTTCGTTTCACTGAGAATTTCATTCTAGTGGAAGTGCTTCATAGTACTTCTTGGTCAGAGCTTTCAAATTTCTTCTGAAAGAGCTGGGACTAAAGTGACAAATGAGACAAAAATGGTTAAAAATAAATACAACAACAATTTTTTTTAAATTACAGGAAATTCAATTTTTTATTATTGATAATCATTTACAAAAGTTTTGAGAGAGGGGAGCGATGAGTTTTTAAGGATCAGTCTAGCAAAATTACCAGGCATGTACAACTTGAGCTGAGTATGGTGAATATGCGTAGGGTGAAGCAACATATCGTACCGATGGTGCATATGCTACATTTTCAACATATTTTACATTAGCTGGTTCGGAAACAACTTTCGACACGACCGTTGGTGCTGAATAGCCAACAGGTGCTGAGTATGCAACAGGTGCTGAATATGCAACTGGTGCTGAATATGCAACTGGTGCTGAATATGGGAATGGTACAGTTTGTGCGGTGTACGATAGTGGTGACGAAGCCGAAACAAAGCTACGTGCAACTGGTGCATTTGAGTATACAACTGGTGATGCAGCAACTTCAGCTAATACTGGAGTTGAAACGGCGGCTCGGCTATGTACAACGGTCGAACTTTGGTGTGAAACTGCAGTTGGTACATTTTCGACAATTTCTCCTACTTTAGCTGTTATGACTGGAGCTTCGACGGGTGTCTCAAAAATTGGAGTTGCAAAATTTGCAGCAGCAACGGCGAGAAGAGCAGACAATACCACCTATATAAAAGAATTAACGTTTAATCGAGTTCTTAAGATATCAATATAAGCTATAACTTACCAATTTGAACATTTTGAATATTATTGTTTAGTTTTAAAAAGGTCTGTATTGAAATTTTAAAGTTTGTTTAGCGAACTTAACAGTTTGACTGATATCGTTGTCATAAATTCATGTGGTATTTATACTCCTCCAAATTTATTTGCTCGTTTGTCTGTATGCATGTCGTATGTACTAACACGAATATTAATAAGTCGACTATACGGTATTACTCGTAATGACATTGAACCTTAGGATATTTGTCGCGATTTTGATACACATAGTTGAAGAAAAAACTTCTTGTGTACATGAATTGTTGGTGCGCTAATGACTAATTGTGTACATTTAAATGTTACTTGTTTGATCTTAAAATGAGATTTTGATTGAGATTATATTGATTTGTCTGTATATACATGCCTCGGATATGTAGCTTAAATCGATTTTTGGTAGTCGTGTTTGACGACAAGTTGGAATTCTCTAGTTGTGTAAATACTTTGATTGATACTTTGGTAAAGGTTTTTGTAGTTGGGCAGACTTGCAGACTTTTGAGACTCTTTATGATGTAATCTTGGAAGAAAATTATGGTTTTAAAATTTTTTTTTGAGTTTTGGGTGTTGGCTAAAATTAAGATGATGGATGTGGCGGATTTAAATGACAAGTATTTTTGAAAATACCTAAAACAATTTTTGAACGTGAAACGTCATTTTATTTGATTTTTTTCTTGGCAGCAATGTAGATTTACTACAGGGGTCTACAGGCTAGTGTTGGTTTAATGATATTATGTTCAATGAAGATAAAAGTATGTTAGTAAGTGTTTGAGAGTTAATGGTTGTTTGGATTTGGTCTTAGGAGTCAAAACTTTGGTTTTTCCACTCTTGAACACTAGTATAGAAATTTTTCTGATGAATTTCAATATACAACCACCGTAAAGAAAAACGACCACAATGTGTCCGACCTTATGGCATTTGTAACATTTACCTGCCAAAAACCTGCATTTACTCCGATCATGATATTTTAAGCATGCTGAACAGGATCGTAATCTCTCACTTGATGACTGACGCGTTCCTCTGGCTGGTGAACGAAATTATCTCGATTGTGAACGTCCTCTATTTTTTCCATTTTTGCTGATGAAACTTCTATCGCTTGTTGCGTGCGTTCATACACTTTTGCAATTTTAATCACATCTTACAATGATAAATTATTGTTTTGTAAACAAGCGGTTTTTACCGGTTCTTGAATTGAATGCAGCATAATTATGTCCCATTTTGCAAAATTGGAATACGATTTCTGACATGTGCTCACATTTCTTAGCGGCTTCTGGTAAAACTGCAATTCAAGAGGCATACGTAATCTCCAAGTTTCATTCTCATTTGTAGAAACTTGAGTCACCACCAAAATGTGTGAAGAAGTTCCATAATATCCAGACAGCTTTCTATCAATCTGCTCGAGTGATTTTGTGATTTGTCTGATCTCCCAAGCTAAGAAACATGATTTCTTCCGAGCTTCTTCTTCGATGCTATTCGCCAAAAAATACTGCTTTAATTGCGCCATATAGTCTTCAAAACTTTTTTTGCACTATCAAACGGTCCACCAAAAAATCTCTGCCCACTTTCATCTATAAGCCTTGACTGGTTATTCAATACCTCGTCCAAGAATTGCTTTTGATTTTCTACTAGAGATGCGAGGATATTACTAATAGTCTCCTCCATCATATAGACAAATTCCACAACCAAAAAAACTGTAATCACTGTTATTTTGGAACCGTACTAAATATTTCACTTATCAGTGACAATCCACGTTGTTTCACCGGTAATTTTATCTTGACCCGTTACTCTCCACCACTAATCCTTATTTTTTGCATAATTTATTTTACTAATGTATTTACAAACACAAATTCTTCGACTTCGGCGCCAATAATGACGTAACCAACTTCAAAGAATAAACGTTAATATAATTAATTTATTACTAATATAATATTATAACATATAATGCAAAGTATAGGTCATAAAACGGTTAATTCAATTGATTTGTAATCTTTAATCAATTTTTTAAAATCTAATTTGTATTAATTTTAAAGTTTGGTCAAATAAAGTGTATTTAAATTAGATTTTCGTCGATTACATGACGTATTGTTCATAAAACGGGTAATTCAATTGATTTGTAATGTTTTAGTTATTTTTTAAAATCTAATTTGTATTAATTTTAAAGTTTTGTTTCCAATAAAATGTATTTAAATTAGATTTTCGTCGATTACATGACGTATTGTTCATAAAACGGTTAATTCAATTGATTTGTAATGTTTTATAAATATTTTAAAATCTAATTTGTATTAATTTTAAAGTTTTGTTTCAAATAAAATGTATTTAAATTAGATTTTCGTCGATTACATGACGTATTGTTCATAAAACCGTTAATTCAATTGATTTGTAATCTTTAATCAATTTTTTAAAATCTAATTTGTATTAATTTTAAAGTTTTGTTCAAATAAAGTGTATTTAAATTAGATTTTCGTCGATTACATGACGTATTGGTCATAAAACAGTTAATTCAATTGATTTGTAATCTTTAATCAATTTTTTAAAATCTAATTTGTATTAATTTTAAAGTTTTGTTTCCAATAAAATGTATTTAAATTAGATTTTCGTCGATTACATGACGTATTGTTCATAAAACGGTTAATTCAATTGATTTGTAATGTTTTATAAATATTTTAAAATCTAATTTGTATTAATTTTAAAGTTTTGTTTCAAATAAAATGTATTTAAATTAGATTTTCGTCGATTACATGACGTATTGTTCATAAAACGGTTAATTTAATTGATTTGTAATCTTTAATCAATTTTTTAAAATCTAATTTGTATTAATTTTAAAGTTTTGTTCAAATAAAGTGTATTTAAATTAGATTTTCGTCGATTACATGACGTATTGTTCATAAAACGGTTAATTCAATTGATTTGTAATCTTTAATCAATTTTTTAAAATCTAATTTGTATTAATTTTAAAGTTTTGTTTCCAATAAAATGTATTTAAATTAGATTTTCGTCGATTACATGACGTATTGTTCATAAAACGGTTAATTTAATTGATTTGTAATCTTTAATCAATTTTTTAAAATCTAATTTGTATTAATTTTAAAGTTTTGTTCAAATAAAGTGTATTTAAATTAGATTTTCGTCGATTACATGACGTATTGTTCATAAAACGGGTAATTCAATTGATTTGTAATGTTTTAGTTATTTTTTAAAATCTAATTTGTATTAATTTTAAAGTTTTGTTTCAAATAAAGTGTATTTAAATTAGATTTTCGTCGATTACATGACGTATTGTTCATAAAACCGTTAATTTAATTGATTTGTAATCTTTAATCAATTTTTTAAAATCTAATTTGTATTAATTTTAAAGTTTTGTTTCCAATAAAATGTATTTAAATTAGATTTTCGTCGATTACATGACGTATTGTTCATAAAACGGTTAATTCAATTGATTTGTAATGTTTTATAAATATTTTAAAATCTAATTTGTATTAATTTTAAAGTTTTGTTTCAAATAAAATGTATTTAAATTAGATTTTCGTCGATTACATGACGTATTGTTCATAAAACGGTTAATTTAATTGATTTGTAATCTTTAATCAATTTTTTAAAATCTAATTTGTATTAATTTTAAAGTTTTGTTCAAATAAAGTGTATTTAAATTAGATTTTCGTCGATTACATGACGTATTGTTCATAAAACGGTTAATTTAATTGATTTGTAATCTTTAATCAATTTTTTAAAATCTAATTTGTATTAATTTTAAAGTTTTGTTTCCAATAAAATGTATTTAAATTAGATTTTCGTCGATTACATGACGTATTGTTCATAAAACGGTTAATTCAATTGATTTGTAATATTTAATCAACATATTGACAATGCACAGCTGGTCAGTTGACTGATTCTCTTTTAAATATATGAAAGAAACGTTACCTTTAGTTTTACGTTTAGTCTTAAAAAAATTTCAACAGTAATTAGGATTACTTAAGATGTTGGTCTGTAGAGTCACAATACAATACCTTAGTTTCAATACCTTAGTTAAAAATACTCCTCATACAAAACGTTAACCACATGAAATGCAATTAAGTCCAATTCTGAGTTGGTTTTCATTTTCTTGAATGCTTTATTTCCCCTATTTCTTAGATTAATCAGAGTTACGTCATACCAAGATGGATGATTCAGCGTCGTATATTTTTAGATAAAGGAACATAATCTTTAAATGGGCGAAAAACTAGTTGGTAAAATGTTTAAACATTCGCTTCCAACTCATTTGATAATTTGCAGCTTCGATATGTTCACCTTGTAAAAATTGAATTTCGTTTCAAGTTTGTGCATTTCAAACAGGAAAATTATTTCTCTGTTTTCAATTTCCATCGCTTTGTAACAGACGTCATTTAAAACAAATGATGTCATCGACTCTGCTATTTCAAAAACGGATGGAGTCACTAAAAATGAAAAGGTTCAGTTACTTGTTGTACAAGGTAGGAGTGTTGTTCATCTGGTTCAAGTTTACATTTAAAATAGAAGCAATAAAGTCAGTTTTGGTTTTAAATGTAACGTTAAATGGAATATTGCAATTGAGGTCTAGGTCAAAATCCCAGTAAATATTAGAAAGTATAAACTTCCTGCTATGAAAATGTATCTGAGGAATTATATAGACTATGTAGCTCATCAATGGCTTAAACGAAAAAGAAATGTATACATTTCTCAGCGAAAATAAAGAGTTAAACCTAGAGACATCTATTAAGAAGCATTAGTACTAGTGAAAATTAAAAAAATAAAATAAAGTAGTGACATCTTGAAAAAATTAGAATCAATGATAGACTAGAAAAATAGAATATTCAAATGATTTTCGCCTCTTCTGATTCTTGAACTGTTAAAACACTCTCTGATTATCCTTATAACGACTGTTCCAATAGAACCGCCAACAATATGCGACTATTCTTCTTGTTTTTATGAAAGTCAAGAATCTTTCAATTATAGTTGCATCTGTTATTATTGTGCTCAGTGTGCATACAGGACGGACCTGCTTCTTTTCTTAATCCGTTTCGGCTCTGACCGTATCGAATGTAATATCAGCGTTGTTTCTAAGCCAATCTGGTCCCGACCACCATATGTTGTGATCACATAGATTATCAGGATCTATGCCGCATGTAGCGCAATCCGCTGGATTCTCCTTAGACTTAACATATCTCCATTGTGCGGGGCTGATAATAGACTGAATTTGTGAAATTCTATTCGCGACAAAGGTTTTCCATTTACTTGGGTATCCTTTTAGCCAGGCTAGCACTATTGTTGAATCTGTCCAGGCCTGCATCTTACAATTCGGGATATCCCTGGTTTCAGAAATTTGCCCTAGTAGGTTGGCTAATAACGAGGCTCCGCACAACTCAAGCCTAGCCAGAATTAACTTTCCCGCTATTAAAGTCACAGTAGTTTTTCCTTCTCTTGTAACTTTGTAATAAACAGCTGCTGCATACGCTCACTCAGATGTATCACAAAATCCATGAAGCTCCACATTCTGGTTTTTACTTTCTGTGTTTACCCAGCGTGGAATTTTTATTTTTTGCAGTTCGCAGAATGTTGATTTGTATTTCTTGTTTTTATTTCTTCAGGTAGCTCATCGTCCCACGATATTTCTTTTATCCATAATTTTTGGAACATAAGCTTACCAAGAATTATAGTAGGCAAAACCCAACTTAATGGATCAAAAATTTTGGCTATTCCAGATACGCTATATCGTTTCGTTGACGGTTTCATATCATTACCTATGTTGACTTGGAATTCGAATTCGTCGTTTTGTGGATTCCACATAAGGCCTAAAGTTTTTATAGGTCCATGTTCCTTACTTATGATGGTTGGTTTGGTTTCTCTTTGTTGTTTTGGTATACCTTCCATAACAGCGTCGTTATTCGAAACCCATTTCCGTAGTTTAAAACCTCCAAAATCTACCATACTTCGTAATTGTTGCTGAAATTTTATTGCATATTTTATGATATCTGAACCAGAAAAAACATCGTCAACATAAAAGTCTTTCAATTGGGAAAGTTCGTTGTTCATCTAACGCAAGCTGTCTAAGGGTTCTTATGGCCAGGTAGAGTGCGGAAGATATACCGTAACTTATTGTTCGTAATTTGTACTCTTTGATTTGCGATTCTGGGCCATTTCTTCAAACAATTCTTTGTAAGTTTTGTTGTCTTTCGGTTATAAAGATCTGTCTGTACATCTTTTTGATGTCTGAAATGGCTTAGTCCATTTTATGTTTTCATCGATGCACCCTAACCTTTGTTGTTGTACTGGATTGTTTAAGGACTGCATGGTGTGGTAGAAAGCATATGTTGCTCTTCCATGTAACATCGTCTGGATTTATTGGAACCATATGTCCTAGTTGAATGTATTCATTTTAAAAGCTGTGGTATTCTTGTTTTAATTGCGGGTTATTTTCTAATCTCCGCTCCACTTGTAGCAAATCTTGCTATGGATTGGATCCTGCTACCTCCTAAACAAAAATTGTCCCTTATTGGTATGGTGACTTCATACCTTCCATCTGCTAATTGACTACAGGTGTCTTTATATGCCATTTCGCACAATTCTTCGTCTTCGGAGTATGGGTTAATTTTACTTATTTCTTCAATTTCCCAAAATCTTCGAAGCTCCAAATCAAGACTATTTTGAGATATCATAGTCAAAGATACTGAGTTTGTAGTTGTTTGTGTTGTTGTCATCCCCATAAGTATCCACCCTAGCTCCGTTTTTTATGCTACTGGATGGTTTTGGAAGTTGTTATTATTCCTTCCTTTAAATATTTGCATAAATATCTGCACCTAGAATCAGGTCGATAGATGCAAGTGTCTCTTAGAATGGATCTGCCAATATGCCACTGACTTACACGAAATTTTGGTAAATTTATTAAGTCGGCGGCTTCTTGAGTAATGAACGATGATTGTGACCCTGAATCTATTAAATAGCGTTAAAGTTGTATTGCATATCCAATAGCTGCCTTTATCAGGGCTGTAGCTAGTAAGGGTATTCCATTATTTATTGAAGGAGCGTTCTTGGCAGTGTGGAGTGAAGTTGTAACCTCCTTCATGGGTAATAACGTATTGTGATTTCCCACACATACCACACAGGTTTCTTTGCTGAGACATTTGCTATGCATTGCGATTAAACAAATTCTGTATAAGTTGTTCCCTGTTAAAAGTTTAGACCTTGCTATTACTGGCCTTGCTTTTTATAAACGTGGGGCATCTTGTTATATCATGTGATGCCTTACACACAATGCACATTTTTCTAATCCCAGCAAACGTTCTTTTTGGCTCTTGTGAAATACCAGGTAATTTTTGTGCGAATGTGTTTTTATTCTGTTGAAACCCCCTCGCTGAGATGTTGGTCGGTTCTAGCGATTGAATGCGACCTTCTAAAATCTTAAAAAATCTGCTTAGAGGCTGAATATCCCGAGGGTTCTCGAGATTAACTTGATGCAGACGATGGGTTTCGTTGTCCAATTTCGATGTGAAGATTTTGTATCGATGTAAAGATTTTTCACTACACTTGCGAACTTCGAGGTAATATTTGGCAGGTTCAGCAATCTATTCACATGGTTGGTTACAAGTAACCTCTTGTTGTTGTACCGATTCATCAGTATTTTCCACGCATCTGTGTAGCTTATTCCTGTTGTTGGCATGTGATTTAGAAGCTTTGCTGCCTCTCGTCTAACATAAGTTTTAAGGCAGCTGATTTTGTGCGTATCACTGAGAATTTCGTTTTCGTGCACAAACCTTTGAAATCTGTCGTAAAACTCTTCCCATTCATTATATTACCCATTGAATTATGATATTTCGATTGGTGGCAATTTTAATTCTGGTTGACCAATTTTATTATTGATGATGCCGATCCCTTGTGCTGATTGTTGTTGTGTTGCCTCTTGAAGCCTGGCTGTCATTTCATCTACTTTTTCACTAGTTATTTCATATTGTTGTTGTATGAAATATTGGATATCAACTTGGTGTTCCTCTGGAATTTCCAGAAGTAGTTTTTCGTGTAGTTGATCCATAATGTGACAAATTGATAACTGGATTGTTTCTCACTTACGCATAGTTGTGCTTGTTGCAGTAAACTCCGGATATGGTTCTCTTTATTTCTGCCTTTTTACGAGTTTTTTCACTTCCATTGATATTTCATCCGCGCAATATCGCTCCCAGTATTGTTATTTTCAATATTTACTGGTTGTAGTTGTTGTAACCGCGGTATGGGCTGGTTTTTATTTTCGTGGACATTGAAAATTGTAGACGCCTGAAATTATGTTGTTATCATAGGCGTTGTTAGAGCTCCATTTGTAACGAGCGACTTGTTGTGCTCGTTCCCCTGTTTTAAATTTATATATGTGTCCACCCCCGAATTTTTTTGATGTTTAATTTATTTTAAAATTTATTTTTTTTATGTTGTATTCCTGCTCATTGCCCCTACATTGTTTGTTTACAAAATAAGTAACGGGTAATGAGTGGGTATATAAAGTCGTGTTTTGTGTAAATCGGGGCAGATTGGATCAGAAATTTTGATCAGAGAGTGATAGTATATATTTTTGAGAAAAATTAATATTTAAAATAAAAATGTAATAAAAATAAAAATAAAAATATAAATAAAAAATTTGTGAATTGATTGTCAAACTGTGATTTGTTGAAAGAAAAAATTATCAATTAATAAAAAAATGTGGTTGCTCCGAATCTTATTGGAATCATCATGATCGCCGACGATCCATTGTAAATTGCATTCGGCTATAAATGATAACAAGAACAATTTAAATATGTAAACATCGTCAACCTAGCTTGATGAGCTCGAATTTACAAAGCAGCACCACAACGAAACGCGTGATAAAGCATCAAAAATATAAAAATACAACGTTGATGGTTATCATGTTTGTATGGACGTACAATATTTTCAACCAAGCGAAATATGGTTAAAATTAAGAATAATTCCGTGGTGGTTGAAAACCAACATGCGGAGAAAAAGACAATCATGGCCATATTTTTTCGTCATATTTTTATGGACAACTACGATAATGGACGAGACAAAAAGGGCGAAATTTTAGTTAAGTTTTTTTATTATTTATATATTATTATTTCTTTTGTGTGTGTAATTAGAATTAAAGATTGTGTTTTGTCGTTTTAAGTGTGTTTATTTAATTAAGATTTTTTTTGTTTCTTTTGTTCATTTATTTAAGTTTTAATATTTTATTTATTGGTTGTTTTTTTTTCTCTCAAAATTGTTGCTATTGTTTTCTGTTAATTTATTTTTATCGTAATTACAATTACTGTTAAAATTTATTTGATGATTCTTTTTTTGTTTTTTTTCATTTTTTCGTGATGTGATGGTTACAAGTCTGGTTGCGTGCCGACTTGGTCAAGTGACCCCGCCTTCCCGTCTATCCTTTCCCGCGGTTATTCAAGCTTCCATTATGCTTTGCAAACCCCACCCCTATCTGCTCCTGAGCTCTAGCCGGCTACTACACCGCAGCAAGGCCTCTAATGGAAGAATTCTGTTAACGCCATCGGGGTGCGGATCCTACTGGTGTCGTTTTAATGACATCAATTAGGACTCGCACCTTGATCCGTTACACATTTAGACGTTGTCTCATCTCAGCAAGGAGGGTGCCGAATGCTGATGACAATTTTCTTCGTTCTATGAAGTAACCATGTGCAGGCTCTAATGTCGCTTCTGCTTCTATTTGCTCATGGTTGGCTTCATATCGGCTGATGAACCGCTTTATGTCTGAATCATTGCTTACAGATATTTTTTCGTTTTCCTTTCCGGTCCATCTTTTTTGTAATTTGTCTGTAGATTCTGTATACTTGTGGCAATCTCCTCTTGCTCTTCTAATCTCTCTCTTGAATCTATCATTACAGTTTTTTTTCTGTGGACCGGTATATTGTTTTAGGTGCCTGTTCTTAGTGGCTCGAAGGACCGAATGTTAATATGTATTACGAGAGGTTGAGTTACCACGGATGAGGCTCAAACTATAATTGTATTTTAACTCAGTACTAGTTGTTGTTCCATAATCATTTGCTTTCTCGAGGCTGTTTTGATAGAAACGTTATTATTTTCAGCTCGTTTCTTTAGAAATACTTTCCTAGGAATGCGACTTCTGTTTTTAAGAATTCCGTCTTATCCAAATTAATCCGGAAATTAGCCTTTTCGAGTTTAGTGTTTATTGGGTAGGAGGAGGTGGAGATTTTGGTGATGATTGGGGTTTTGGGTAGATCAATTCGTCCGTCGTTGTTTTGATTTTGGCCCCCATAAAAGCATCGAGTGGTGCTACGTTGCTAACTGGGCCAAACACTGTTTTTTTTAGAGCATTATTTAAAGTTCGTGTTTTAACTCGAAAGAAACTCGATTTATCTGTGAAACTTTTTTTCGAGAAATGATATCTTAATCTTTGAAACAAATCTCAGAATGTTGTTTTCCGGTCAATAACTGAATGTTGTTTTCCGGTCAATCAAGTTATTTTAGTGTGTCATTGCCAATTATGCCGTCGAATGTTTTCAATTCTGGCAAAACAAAATTTCTTTATCTGTGACAATCCCGATGCTTTTAAAAAATTATCCTCAGATTTTCCTGCTGATTTCGATTTTCTCTCCTACGAAGCTAATGTTCAAATTACGAGTAGGTAATTGGTGCGGGTATAGTGTTTTTGGCTAATTGAGATTAAAGGTATTGTCGTTTTCTGTTTGGTACTCTATGTATGGTATGCTAGAGAGGCAGCCATCATATACATTTTAATCGTGCATTCTCCTCGATTTCTCCTTCGTCTTTAAATTCTTCGATGTTTGCTTTTTCGCTTAGCAGCTGTGAATTTTTATCTTTATCCTCTTTTTTCTAAATCTCTATGTGGTTTAGCACATAGTTGCTTTTGCATTTCACTGTAATATGAGTTTTTCGCTTAAAGGCTTATTGTTGGCCGGGCACGGTACCAACCTTGATGTTTTCGTGCTGAATATTAAATGTCAAGTTTCATTGTCATTTGGTTATGATTTCTCCAAAATTTCGTTGGGTTTATTGGAACTTGAACAATTCGTCCCATATAGCCTACTTGCATGAAGGTAAGTTGTCCTCCTTGATTAAGACCAATTCATCAACTTTGATATTTGGTTCGGTATTTTTCCATTTGCACTTAAATCTTTTCCAAAAATTTTGCATTCGATGTTCAACTTGATGCCGTCTAGATAAGCGGGACGTCTTTAACTCAAGTAAATCTTGCTCAGGTACACAGTTTATCAGTGAACCCATAAGGAAATGAGCAGGTGTCAATGCTTCAAAGCTGTCATCATCTTCCGATTTAGGACAAATCGGTCTGGAGTTTAAAACGGTTTCGGTTTGGCATATTACCGTAGCCATCTCTTCAAAGGTTAGATGACAGTTTCAGGTGACATGGGTGGGGTACGCTTAAATGGATTTGACCGCAGATTCCCACAATCCACCAAAATGGGGAGCCCATGGTGGTATATGATGCCAATTTATTTCGTTATAATCGCTTTAATACCGCAATGAGGGAATCTGTTGTCAATTCTGTGACCGCTTCGATATGTATTGCTTTAGTTACCATATATTTACAAAAATCGCAATATAACCTTTCACCAACTTTGCTCCACGCCCTCTCTTGCTCGCTAACATAATAGGCCCCGCGTAGTCTACTCCGCAGTTCGAAAAGGGTATCGCTGGGGTAATTCGCATTGCTGGAGGATCGCCTATTATCTGCTTTGCAGATTTCGGTCTGGTTATGAAACACTGGATACATTTTCTTACTTCAGCTTTCACGGTTGTTCTGCCCTTTACAATCCAATAATGTTGATGCATGAGATATAGAATGTATGGGATGGGCCGGGATGGAGATACTTTTTGTGGTAATAGAAAATAATCATTCTACTAAGGCCATGGGAGTTGGATTGCGTTGGGGTATGTTTACCTTGATTCAGGCAGATTTTTGACTGCCTCGTTCTGACTATCTGTAGATTTATTTATGTCGTAGAATTCTGTGGTGCCATAGACTAATTTAGCTGGCGTCTTTAACAGGTCACTCTTAAACGAAACTTGTAGACATAACATGATGATTTATAAATTGTCAACCCAAACATCTTGTCCCAATGCAAGTATTGATGATTTCAGCGTTCTTCTTATCCGTCCGATTGGGAAGATATGGCGTTGTTTGAATTTTTTTCGTTGATGTATCGCATTAGAGCATCAGGCTGCTTCCTGAAATAGAAAACTGCTTGAAAATTAACGAAATTGTATTACTTTAACAAATTTGAATAAATTCATCTTCTATTTCTTGATCCTTGGATGATTGCTCGTAGTCGAATGTTTCAATCAGCTGAGTTTTGGACAGTAGATCGACTGTTAGATTTTCTCGGCCACTGATATATCGAATATCGGTGGTAAATTAACCCACAAGGTCTAAATGGTGAATTTGTCGAAGGGAAGCCTTGTCCAATTTTTGTTGGAATGCGAAGACAAGTGGTGCTGCATGTTCGTTGCGTATCGGTTAGTTTCTTGGAAAAATATCCGAAATGGAGAAAATTGCCTTCGACAATTTGATGTATTACCGCCCCTTCTGCGAAATTCTTTGAGAGAAAATTTGGCGTTTTTCATTTGTGAAGTGGCGCGTTTATTTTTGCATTTGTCGAATAATTCGGTCGCTTCATCGGTCCAAATCAATAACGTCTTGTCAGTTTTAATGTTTCCCTTGATCATCGAATGAAGTTTCATTTGTGAGTTTATTGCATTTGGAATAAATTTCCGGTGATACTTGATCATCGCTAGGAACGTCTTGAGCTCTTTAGCCATTGTTGCTTTACAATAATTTCAGATGACTTCAACCTTATTAGAAAGAGGTGAAATTTTATTTTTCGGGAATAAACGTCCTAGGAATTGTAATTCAGCTACGCCTAATTCACATTTAGCTACGTAGACAGCCAGCCGATATTTACGGGGACCTTTGCATACCAACCGTAAGGGTTTTTAATGCACCTTGATATCTTCGGATGCAATCAAAATATCGTCCAAGTACAAAAGAACAAACCGCAACCTCCTCAATGTCTCATGAATCAGTCGTTGAAATGTTTGGGGTGCATTACGTAACCCAAACGTCATGAATGCGAATTCAAATATACCAGATGAAGTCATGATGGTAGTTTTTGAAATATCGAGGTCTTTTTTACTAAATTCTATTTTCCACTCAAAATAGACGTGCAATCGTGAATATAAAGTATTGGATACCGATCAGGCACTGTCGGTACATTTAAGGTTCTGTAATCTCCACAGGGTCGCCTTGTTCCATCTAATTTACTGACCATGTGTAAGGGGCTGGCACAGTTACTAAGAGATGGTTGGTAAATACCCATCTTCATCAAGTATTCAAATTCCTCTTTAGCGGCGGTCAGCTTCTCAGGATCTAATCTTCGTGGTCGAGTGAAAGTCGGTCGATTTCTTGTTTTGATGCGGTATACGATATTCGAATTATCGATGGTTAGTGGATTAGCTAATTTTGTAATGTCTGCAAATTCGGTTAATAGTACGGTAAATGGCGTAGTATTAGTATCTACCAGGCGACCTCCCTTCAAATCGATAAGTAAATTAAAGTTACGAATAAACTCGGCCCCATTAATTGGTGTGTTGACGTCTGCAATGAAAAATTCCCATTCGAAATTTCGTCGTAAATTTAGATCCACTTCAATTCGTTTTTTTTCCATAAATATTATTCGTTGTTCCATTTGCTGCAAGCAGTTTATAGTCGGTAGGAGTTTTTGTTCTCGGCAGAACGCAGCACAAACGTTGAGCCCAAAGACCATTAAGGGCTGCATAATTTGTAGAATTACCAGCAACAGGCACATTTCATGAAAGAGCATTTTGGATAATAACCGGTTGAGTCGTCGCTGCCGGCTTTCGGAAAAATGTCCAATTAATTTTTCTTTGATATTTTTCACTGTCGGCACTGCCAACACCTTATTAAATCGTTGCTTATTAGATGAAATGCTAGAGGCTGGGACCGAAAAACCCAGCGACCAATATCTTTAAGACTGTTGAAATACCATTATCGAGGAGCTCACTAGATCCCAGTCCTGTTTTGGTTCCCTGTGAATTAGTACTAGCTGAAGTATTGGTGTTGGTATTTGTGGTTAGGTACGGCAGTCGATATTACGAAAACTGATTAAAAATTGCATAAATGCGTGGACACATAATTTGCCATAATGAATCGTCCATAATGTTGGTTGAATTGTTGGACCGACCAGTAGTATATCTTTGATAGATTTCCCGTTGCTAGTTTTACTTGATCCCTCAAAAACGGCGGAAAAATTGGTGGTAGTGCTTTCGGCTTTCATAAAGGCATGATGCGGCAAGTAGTAGTTATTTTCCACAACCTTTTTGGTTTCCATATCTGGAATCTTACTTAAATGACCTAGGTTAATGTACTCTTGAATAGTTTTGGTATATTCTGATTTCAAAGTTGGATTTCGTTTGAATCTTTCTTCTAAATTAAATAACCTCTTTTCTGCAATGTGGTGTGATTTTCCCAGATTCGTACATGCATCTTTGAAGGGTAATTTGACGATATAGTTACCGCTTCTATGCCTCGAGTAGTTCGCTTTGAAATGTTCCTCACATTCGGTTTTTTCCTTAGAAAGCAGATTACAGATGTGAATTTACTTTATTTCCCAGAACCACTGTAATGTCTCGTCTATGTTAATACCAATATGATTTACTGTGGTTGAAGGCGTTTCCCATTATGATGTCGATAACCCTAAGTTTATGAAATGAAGGATCTCCTAATTGCAATTTACTGAATTTCAGTAGATTCGCTGTTGCTGTGTTATATGATGGCAAACTAATGATTAGTTTTAAGAGTATTAGGACCTCTCCATCAATCGCATCAGCTTCCGAATATAGTGACACTGCTCTAATGGAAATCATCTCCCTCGTTGTTTCGGTGCCTGTTGTGAATTCAAAGCTGCTGAACGCACAACTGAGATATAAATTAAGCCTGCGCTCCAGAATCTGATAACACCCGGTACATTTGATAATGGTTGGACGAGTCCATAATTCTGATAATTGCTATTGGTAATATCGCCGTAAATCGGTTGCCTGTCGCAACACTAACAGATACATTCTCAGAATCATCAACTGTTCGGGTAGAATTAGGTTCATCGGGCATGACTTTTTTACTCACTGTTGCAGCATTTGCTTGTTTTAATTGTTTGTCTGTGTGTAATGTGGTGTGATGTCTCGCTCGACAGATGCCACACCTCTACCTTGATCGACAATTTGCTGATTGATGGTTCTCGATTACGAAATTTCGCCTTTCATCTACTGATAGTCGGAGGAACATTAGGATTTAATAGCTGACGATGATGAATACGTTTCACAGCTTCGCAGCTTTTAAAAGTTTTACTTTGCTTGTTTAGAAATTTAAAAAAAAATTATTAATAGTTGGATATTAGATGCCGTAGCTATGTTTAGCCCAATCATGTTTGGAAATACAATCAAGCTTATTGATCTAGATTTGAATCAGCCACAGGTCACGAGCTTTAGTCTGATCACCCAATACTTTAAGTTCTCTTAGAACCTCATCAGTTACATCATACTTAGCGGAAGCCAGAGTGATAGATGGTTGATCCATGAGTTCCATAATTCCATTATCCATAATAGCATTGTAGTCCCTTATTTTTTCTTGTCATATCTATTGTTTATTATTTGTCAATTTTCGTCATAGTAGGCTTCTGTTACAGGAATATGGCACACCAATGCGGAGCCCTTTAAGGTACTGTAATTTATGCACCTTTGAGATTTTCGGATGATTGTCGATTGAAGCATTGAAGCGGAAAGAAACGAACTCGAAATAAACTTCAGAGAATGGTGGAACACTCACACGTGGCAAACGAACGTTGCTATCACATCTGTTGTTCAAATTGGACACTTAATTTAAAAACGATCGCTGATTTACTATTAATTCTCGAAAAGTAGTATCCAAGTTGCCTTGTTGCTCTTTTTTATCATGTGCCAGTTGTGCTTGCATTAGGAAACTTTGCTTTCAAAATATTTGGTTTCTAATTGGTCTTGAAATTCGGTTATTTCGGTTGTGTCTTTGTAGTACCTTTTCGCTACTTTGTAGTGTTCTCATTCCTCCGTAAACAGTTTAATTTGCACATTAATTTTTTCTAGCGGTTCCTTCGCAAGATCGCCTATTGCAAACTTTTCTATGTACAAATTCCGGTAATCAATCCATATTTTACCTGTCAAGTTTCACCTAGCATCTTCTAAAATAAAGATTGATTTGGGATATAAATTCTGCAAGTTGCTTATTTCACTACTCATAAAAACTGTTAATGGGCACTACAAGATTTTAAGTATTGTAGTTTTTGGCTTTCTACTTTACTCCTCTTAAGTTCTGTATAATTATTTAATCAAGATTTTGCTCTCTATCATATAAAATATGATGATGGTAATTGGAAATAACTTCTTATATTAACCTAGTAATAAAGACATAAGTCTGCTAGTATGTTCCAATTGATTAGTCAAAATTCACAAATTCTTTTTCACTTCCACTTTTCACTTAGTTTTTTATTCAATTTTCACAATAAAATTTACAATTTAAAATGTCTTTTGGTATGACGATTAAGTCCAATGCCCACGGGTAGCATATTATGATTCAACAAATGCAAACGATGTACAGGTAAATGTACAGGTTTTCTTAAATGTACAGGTTTTCTTTCATTTACTATCGAATGTATCATTTCCGGATGAAGAGCAATTTCAACTGGACCTATATGCGCCATATTGCCCAAAGATCTAATCGTTCGTGATCTAGGCCTTGGCGATACATGAGCTTGATATGCACCACGAAATTTTGATCCAGCAGTTGGTTGTGATGTGACTAGGCCAAACTGAGATGAAACGGTTGGTCCAAAATGAGGTTGAACATCATTTCCAAAATTAAAAAATTTTATACGCCCGAATGCAATCGCAAAAAGCGAGAATAGCACAATCTAAAATCGTTACGAATAAATTAGTTTAATCCGACACAAAAATTGAATCCGTTAGACTTACCCATCTAAACATTTCTTCGAGACTAATCGTTACTAATTTTTTATCAAATAAAATTTGTTCGACATTATTTCGCCTATTTATATACTTTATGAACATCCTGTGTACGATATATGGGCACGTCACTCACGCGTCTTATCAAATTGTTTGTGGTTCTAAAAAATTTTTACAATATTTCAACACCACAAGTTGATAAATGTTACACACAAATCGATAGAGATTTTATCAACAATCGTCCACAATGTTTCGTTTATGTATATGTGAAATGCAAATCTTGCTACACAACCATATGACCTCATGATGAACGCGCGACTTAAATTTATTTTTAAATCCTTTGACATTTCATGGTTGTAGGATTTATTAAATTGTAACTGGTCTAGTGCAGACTTTCTAATTGCAATACATAAATTACTATATAAAAGCATTTTTGGCATTCATTTGGTTATCAGTTAATATTTGATATTTGCTAAGCTACATCATCTCGAACCAACTCGATTCAAAATGTTTAAATTTGTAAGTAGATTACCAGTATATGCCAATGGACATTTTATATAATTATGTTTATATTTCTAGGTTGCATTGTGTGCTATTCTATCAGTCGCCGCCGCTTCTGTTCTTAGTCCAGTATCTTACGTATCGGGATCACCAGTTGCCTATTCATCACCATATTTTGGGAAATCCATCTATACAGCACCAATTCTAACCAATTCGTATGTTGATGCATCATCAAGCGTATCTAAATCATATGTTGCCGAACCAAATTCAGTCCGTTACACCGAACAAGTGCACAACAATCCATCCGAATATTATTACACATCGCCAGTTTTAGGAAAATCGGTATACGCTGCAGCACCAGGAGGTAATTATGTATCGGGACCGGTGGCTTATTCAGCACCAAGTGTCTATAATTGGTAAATTTGTGTTATTATTTAGTCGTCACTATGGCGATAAATAAATAATTTTATGACGGATTAAACTGCAAATATATGAAATTCTCTTTATTACTCAATCATTGCGGTTTTATATTTTCTTCGATTACGATATCGTAAATATTTAAGAAAATATCGGTCAATGCGATTATTTGGCTAAAATTAAAAACCGACCACTTTGTTTTCCAAAACAAATTAGATTCGGTCTTATCTGATTTTGTATATAAAGCAGGAACAACATATGACTAATGGCTCCCAAATCGTACTGTATATACGAAATTAACTCCAACGGTTTAATCAGTACGTGTTCTGTTGATACGATCAACATTTCAATTTCGTTCCTGAAAGGATTTCGTTAGTTCGTAATCTTGAGGATACGGTCATATTTTCATTAGGCTATATATTTCTTTATATATAGTAAATACTGGCCTATGTAGTTAAGGGGTACTAGCATGTCTCATAAAATTAAGCTTAATAAATATAACTTTAAATTATAGTATCATTTATCAAAATCGGACTACTGTTATGTCTTTTATTGCATAATTGATGCATATTCGTAATTGTGTGGGCCAACCCCTTTTCTAATTTTTTGCCCCAAAATAATTTATGAAAAACTATGAATATTTCAAGCAGTATTTATGTTGATGCCGAGAGCTTTAAATTAAAGTATCACTCACCAAAACCGGACCAATTTTCCGTCTTTTATTGCATAATTTATGCATATTTGTTTTTTTATGGGCTAACCCCTTGCAGGAGTGTCGTTACGTGATTAATTTTTTAATGAAGTTCCACCAAACATAAATGTGACAATAAACAACCATTTATTACCCGTTAATATCCAAAGTTGAGATGATCGGTTAAATAATCCAACAAAAACGGTATTACCAACGGTGCAATCAAAGTGAAAACTGGTAAAACCAAAGGAGCTTCAGTTATATTTTTTATATCGAGATACGGCAATACTAAAGTTAAAGGCCGTCTTGATTTATTGTGTATGAATTTTGACAATTTTGACTTCA
Organism: Tipula confusa; assembly: GCA_963556175.1. Lineage (NCBI taxonomy): Eukaryota > Metazoa > Arthropoda > Insecta > Diptera > Tipulidae > Tipula > Tipula confusa. The sequence goes on from OY744477.1 coordinate 99,547,701, forward strand.
AAATTACATACAGTAGATTTATAAGTTGCTGAAATCAGCAAACAACAGATTCAACGTTTATGTTTAGCCGACACCGATATCAATCAATTCTATTTGGGGATAGATTTTTTTTGTTAAATTCTAAATGGTTAGCCCATTACAACGGTCAAATTATGTTAAAAATTGAATATTTTCATAATCCCGAAATCACAAGTTAACTGTCAAAATTATGCTATAAAATAGCGTTTTCAAAATCCCAAAGTTTCATTATGGTTAGCCCATGAATACTGTCAAAATTATGCTACTAATTGAAAATTTTCCAAATTTCAATTTTACATGATGGTTGTTAGCCTAAGAAAACCGTCCAAATTATGCTATAATTTGAACATTTTTCAAATTTTGAATTTACATAATGGTTAGCCAATGAAATAAGTCAAAATTATGCTACAAACTGAACATTTTCAAATTTCCGAAATCACATTATGGTAGGCCCACGACAACTGCCAAAATTATGCTATAAAATCAACATTTTTAAAATCCCAAAATTACATGATGGCCCATAAAAACCGTCAAAATTATACTATGAATTGAACATTTTCAAAACTTCGAATTGACATAACGATTAGCCGATGAAAACTGTCAAAACTATACTATAAAATCAACATTTTCAAAATCATAAAATTACATTATGGGCTTACCCATTCATGAGCTTACCCATGAAAACCGTCAAAATTATGCTACAAATTGAACATTTTCCAAATTTTAACTTTATATGATGGTAAGCACATGAAAACAACTGTCAACATTACGTTATAAATATAATATTGTCAAAATCCCGAAGTCACATGATGATTATCCCATGAAAACTGTCAAAATTATGCTACAAATTGAACATTTTTCAAATTTCGATTTTACATGACGATTAGCCCACAAAAACTGTCAAAAGTATGCTATAAATTGAACATTTCCCAAATTTTGAATTTACATAATGGTTAGCCAATGAAATAAGTGAAGATTATGCTACAAATTGAACATTTTCCAAATCCCGAAATCACATTATGGTAGGCCCTTGACAACTGCCAAAATTGTGCTATAAAATCAACATTTTCAAAATCCTAAAATTACATGATGGTAGCCCATGAAATCCGTCAATATTATGCTATAAATTAAACATTTTTCAAATTTCAAATTTTCATAATGGTTAGCCGCTGAAAACTGTCAAAAACGTTATGCTATAAATTGAAAATTTTCTAATTTCCGGTTTTACATTATGGTAAGCCCATAAAAGCTGTCAAAATTACAATATAAATTGAAAATTTTTTAAATTTCGAATTTACATGACAGTTTACATGAAAACTGTCAAGATTATGCTACAAATCGTATATTTTTAAAATCACGAAATTACATTATAGTAAGTAAGCCTTTGACAACTGTCAAAATTATGCTATAAAATAATCATTTTCAAAATCCCAAAATTACATGATAATAAGCCCATGAAAACCGTCAAAATAATGCTATATATTGAACATTTTCCAAATTTCGAATTTACATAACGGTTAGCCGGTGAAAACTGTCAAAATTATGCTACAAATTGAAAATTTTCCAAATTCCGATTTTGCATTATGGTAAGCCCATAAAAACTGTCAAGATTATGCTACAAATAGAATATTTTTAAAATCGCGAAATTACATTATAGCAAGCCCATGACACTTGTCAAAATTATGCTATAAAATCAACATTTTCTAGATTACAAAGTTTCATGATAGCCTATGAAATCTATCAAAATTATACTATAAAATGAATTTGTTCACGTCCCCAAAATCACATTATGGTAGGCTCATGGAAAATGTCAAAATTATGCTACAAATTGAATGTTTTGAAAATCACGAAATTACATTATGGTAAGCCATGACAACTGCCAAAATTAGGCTATTAAAATCAACATTTTCTCGAAATAACATTACTGTAAGTAAGCCCATGAAAATTGTCAAAACTATGCTATAAAATCACCATTTTTACAATCCCAAAATTTCATGGTGGGTTAGCCCTTGAAAACTGTCAAAATTATGCTACAAATTGAAAATTTTCCAAATTTCGAATTTACATAACGGTTATTTGATGAAAACTATCAAAATTTTACTACAAATTACTACAAATTAAATATTTTCCAAATCCCGAAATCACATGTTGGTAAGCCCATGAAAACTGTCAAGATTATGCTATAAAATCAACATTTTCACGATCCCAAAATTTCATGATGACCCATGAAAACTGTCAAAGTTATGCTACAAATTAATAATTTTCCAATTCCCGATTTAACATTATGTTAAGCCCATGATTGCTGTCAAAATTATGCTATAAATGGAACATTTTCGAAATTTCGAATTTACATAATGATTAGCCCTTGAAAACTGTCTAAATCATGCTAAAAATTGAAAATTTCAAAATCCCAAAATCACATTATATAAGTAAGTCCATGAAAACTGTCAAAATTATGCTACAAATTGAAAATTTTCCAAATTCCGATTTAACCTCGTCCATGAAAACTGTCAAAATAATGCTACAAAATCAACATTTTCTAAATCCTAAAATTTCACGATGGTTAGCTCATTTAAAAAACTGTCAAAATTATGCTATAAAATAACATTTTCTCAATCCCAAAGTTTCATTATGGTTAGCCTATGAATACTGTCAAAATTATGATACTAATTGAAAATTTTCCAAATTTCAATTTTACATGATGGTTAGCCTAAGGAAACCGTCAAAATTATGCTATAAATTGAACATTTTCTAAATGTAGAATTTACATAACGGTTAGCCGGTGAAAACTGTCAAAATTATGCTATAAATTGAATATTTTCAAAATCACGAAATTACATTATGGTAAGCCATGACAACTGCCAAAATTAGGCTATTAAAATCTACATTTTAAAAATCTCGAAATAATATAACGGTAAACCCATGAAAACTGTCAAAATTATGCTATAAAATAACATTTTCACAACCCCAAAGTTTCATTATGGTTAGCCCATGAATACTGTCAAAATTATGCTACTAATTGAAAATTTTCCAAATTTCAATTTTACATGATGGTTAGCCTAAGAAAACTTTCAAAATTATGCTATAAAATCAACATTTTCCAAATCATAAAATTACATGATGGTAAGCCGATGAAAACTCTAAATATCTTTTTAAAACTTGAGATATTTTCTTTCAATATATGATTGTCATCATTTAGCCAACCAAAAAGTATACTATTTCACCATAAGTAATCTGCTAGAAGATTAACGTTCCTCGTGTCTCTTGACAGAAGATCAGCGGGATTACTTTTTTAAGGAATATGTCTCAACATTTTGGAAGGTATTCTAGTAATACGGTATAGATATTCTGGATGTTCTTTATTTGCAATGAAGCATAGTTAAATTTTCTAGGGTGTCGATTATCCAACTTAGCATAATGTTAGAATCAGATCAAGCAAATAAGTTCCTATTATCAATTTCCAGTAAGCCTCTACATAATTTCAAACATGGCAAGTTTTCGAAGTCTTCTCTGAACGTTATATTACGTGGTAAAAATTGAGTTCAATCAGCATTGAGTAGCCAAAGCGATTTGAATAAAACTTTAAAACAGTTTGCGGGTAATTTGTTGAAAGTTCAAAACGCCGAGCAGAATAGGCCATTTGTCACTGTATTAAAACGGAAGTATTTGACTTCATCGTTGGAGCTTGACGCAACACTGATAGTTTTGATGTTTTTTGGATACCACAATCTGGTGATACATTTTATCAATATCGGGTGAAAATGCTACTATGTGTTTTGTTAACCTTAGTACTTTCGTAAATATGTCATTCTGCCACTATCTCGGCTTACCGTCATATGTTGTTTCAGGATTTTGAAAATATTCATTTTGTAGCATAATTATGTGACAGTTTTCATGGGATAATCGTCATCTAAAATCGAAATTTGGAAAATGTTCAATTTGAAGGATAATTTTGACAGTTTTTATCGCCTTGCCGTTATGTAAATTCAGAATGGAAAATGTTCATTTTGCCGCGTAATTTTGGAAATTTCCTTTGGTTATACGCCAACAGTATTTAAAACCGCAGTACCAGTATTTGATCCGCAATTTTCATCCAAGTTACATTTAACGACCTAATTTAGCGTCAGCCACCATTGAACGTGGCATCAAATCGGAAACCGCATGTTGGGCTCAATCTACATTTGGGCTCTTAATAAGCTGAAGGATTTAATGAACACTTTCGATGAAGCAATCCGAGGCTTAGAAGTACTTGGTCATGGTAGCGAAGCCAGAGATCTCTGGCTAATTTATATCTTACTTCAAAAATATTGATGACAAATCCAAGATAATGTAGGCCGACTATTCATCTGACAAAGTGAACCCTAAATTTTCAAAATTTCTCAGAATTCTAAGTCGTCGTATAGATCATTTGGAAACTTTGCTGTCAACCAACAAGCGGTCAGTCTTAAAGCCCGAGGTAAGAAGCCACTTTGTTTCCGATAACTCAAATAAAGAGGTCAAAGGACACACTCCAGTCTAGTCAACCATCTATCAATGTGCGATTCCAGTGCAGGAAATTTCAGGCACTTAACCTAAATGAATGCCACATTGTTAGATCAAGATAAAATTTCAAGCAATTCATTCCAATCGGAGCCATCCACAAGTCAAACTACTACCAAAGTTACCCAGAACCTTCATTCTCAAAGCAAAAGCACAAACGCCATACTTCCGAAGGTAATAGTGAATGCAGTCAATCATTACGGAAAAATAATACCATGCAGAGCATTATTAGACTCTGGGTCACCGACCAGTATTATAACAGAATCTTGTGTTCAATGGCTTCAACTACCTATAATAGAAGAAACGCTTGCATATCCGTTCGAGGAATGGGGCATTCCAACTTGGGAACATCGAAAGGCCTGACTAACATAACGATAAAACCAGATCATCCTCCTGCATTTTCTATCGAAGCTCTTGTGATGTCTAAAATTACAACCGATCGTCCTCGCCAAGGTTCGGACATCGACATGAAACCATATGCAGACTAACCGATCAAACTAGCCGATCCAGGATTCAACAAGACAAGCAGTATTGACATGTTTGGTTGGGTTATCTCAGGTCACTCCTAGCATGAAAAAGACGGCGTCTTTTCATCATTGTTAGCTGTGTAAAATCAAGAGATGTTCATGAAAAACATAGATCATAGTCTACGGAGATTTTGGGAGATTGAGTCTTTCTGCGATTATAAAAATAAACTGACGCCAGAATAGGACCTTTGTGATCAGCGTTTCAAACTGAACACGAAAAGGAAAATCAAGGCCGATTAGTTGTCAAAGTTCCGTTCAAGGAATTGCCAGAGCAGATAGGAGATTCACTAACATCAGCAATCCAGAGGCTAAAAGCAATGGAACGTCGCTTTTTACGAGATCCCTCATTTGGCAATTCCTTTCATGCCTATCATGAGTTCATGGACGACTATCATCAGCTTACATACCTACGGATTAGCATCTGCTACATTTCTAGCTACCAGGGTATTAAAGCAAGTTTCCGACGATTGCCAAGTTCCTGCACTACACGCGGCCCATGTCATATCTAACGACATCTATGTAAACGATTAAAATAAGGGTGGTGATGATGAAGACCAAGCACGCGAGCCTAGAGAGAAAGTCAACAAAATTCTAATCGGTTTCAGTTTCCATCTGAGGAAATGGAAACCCAATAACATCACAATATTGCGCTCTAAATATCTCCATCAATCGATTCCTGAGTCTGACGACAAAGCAATCCAAGATCATGATCAACTCTCGGAATCTATCAAAGTTCTGGGAATAAATTGGAACCCCAAAGCCGATACATTCACCTTCACTACTCAGATTCCGGATTCTCTGAATTGTACTAAGAAGGCGGTTCTCTCCGAAGCCAGTCGATTATTTGACTCATTAGGCTGGGTATCCCCTGTGATAATAAAGTTTAAAATTTGGTTCGAGATGCTTTGGGTAGATAATTTAAATTAGGATGACCCACTTCCAGCAGACAAGCAAGTTCTTTGGAACAAACTACGTAGTAGTTTGAGCTAGATTCGAACCATTTCAATTCCCCGTTTTATTCGCATATCAAAGACATCTAAAATCGATATACATGGCTTCTGTGACGCAAGCCAATTAGCATATACAGCCGTCGTATACAACAGAGTGGTAAGCCCGAATGGAGAAGTTCATATACAGCTCCGAAGACAAAGGTGGTGCCTATCTAATAATCCTTTCCTCGCCTCGAGCTGATACCAAGCTGATCATCAACGAAATTTGCACCTGGACTAATTTGCAAATAGTTCTGGATTGGCTTAACAGTCAACTTAGATGTTAGAGTGCATTTATTGGCAACTGGACGTCGGCAATCCTATCCTATTTTACGCGAAAAGACTGGAGGCATGTTCCTTGAGCGAACAACCCTGCTGATTTTAAATCTCGAGGTTTGTAACCGGCTGAGCTTAAGGCACACGATCTATGGTGGAATTGTCCAAATTGGTTGCAACAATCAATTGAAGATTGGCCTCCCCAAAAACAGAATTATGGTCACATCGATGAAAAAACAAAAGAAAAAGCCACTGTTAGCAATATTTGTACGCATAATGATTGGTTTGAAGAAATCGTCAATAAATATTCCTCATTCAGTAAGGTTCAAAGAGTATTGGGCTACATTTATCGATTCAGTGATAACACATCAAAACCTAAGGGCACTCGGATCAAAAATAATTATCTACAGCGGGAAGAACTTTCTCATGTTACACGTATAATTTGTAAGCACGCGAACAAAATCGGTTTTATAAAGCTGACATTGCAGCATTACAATCAAATGGAGAAGTCAGTAAACGCAGCAGCCTCAAATCCCTAAACCCATTTCTCGATGGCTTCAGGACTCTGGGAGTTGGTGGCCGATTACACAATAGTTTGGCTCCATATTCCACAAAACACCCAATTATAATGCATTCCAAATCTACGGTCACTCAACTCATTCTTCGTGATGTCCATATCGAAAAGAAATAAGCAGGCCAATCCTTGCTCATATCGATCACTCGGCAAGAATATTGGATACCGAATGGAAAGTTCAAATCAAAGCAAGTTGTCCGAAAATGCGTGATTTGTGCTAAGAACACAATGTCAACAACAGGTAATGGGTAGCCTGCCTGTTGCAAGAGTTTAGTTGTGGCGTCTATTTTTTAAAACTAGATTAGACTACGCTGGGCCTTTTTCAATTCAACTGACGAAGGGTAGGGGACAAAAAACATACAAGGAGTATGTTTTCTTATTTATCTGTATCAGCACAAAAGCAGTCCATTTGGAATTGGTCAATGACTTATCCAGTGATGCATTTTTAGGGGAGCTGAAAAGCGGCGAACTACATAGTGACAACGGCACCAATTTCGGGGGTGCCGACCGCAAGCTAATTAATATCTCCAATTATCTTTCCAGAAGGTATATAACCTGGCATTTTATTCCACCTAGTTCTCCACATTTTGGAGGGCACAGATGTGGATCCAATTACGCCATCCCATTTTCTAATTGGGCATCCACACACTAAATTTCCTGAAGGTGGTATAACTCACCTGAAAAAAAATGTTGTGTACAATAAGAAAAGTGTTGGTGCAAATTGTGCTGAGAAAGATGACAATCCAGAGTTTTTGCTTTGTTAACAACAGGCGATATCATTAGTGAGTCAGTAGGGAGTAACGGTGATGTTGCGTCATGCTACATAGGTGCCAACACATCAAAAAATGGCGATGATGGTTTTGAAGAGATAATCTTTGTTCTTGATTCGGGCGCAACACATCATATCGTTCACAATAAAGTATTTTTCAATAGCATGCATAGAATTGACCCAATAAATATTTCAACGGCAAAAGCTGGCGCATTATTAGCGGCAAAGCACAAAATTGACTGACCAAGGTTACAAAATCACTTTTAATGGTGATGTTGCATTTATTTTACTGTTGGTAATATTGAGAGATTTACTGTTGGTAATATTGAGGCCTATACCTTGTGATTATACGATTGCTTCGCTAGTATGCTTATGGTTCTTCCCTTCAGTGTACAACCAGAGCCTAAGCTTAGTATTCCACTTCTTGAGATCCTTGTAGAAAATGGCTCTTGTTGACAAACGATACTGATTGTACGCTCAGTTGGTACTGAATAAAGCCATCTGTAATCTCTTAGTTGAATCCATGTGTCGGGCATGTTGGTCATCTTTGTTTCGACCACCTCGCATTTGTTGTTCACTCCTTCTTGTCGTAGTAGGAGCAGTTCACATAAAACCTCATCTTCTTGATTCTGATGGATAACCTGGGTTAATTTGCATATGCTAAAGTCGTTGGTGCTGATACAGTTTTGCCATTTAGAAGTTGTCATTGAAGAATAAGTGTGCCGATGCAAATCTGTCACAAGAAGTTTCATTTGTGGCCGTATAAATATAGATGGAATGTTGAAGGTAGGCAACAAATATCATGTATTTTTCTTGCAGCCTTGTCTTGGCTGTCATGATCTGGTATAGTGCCAATATGTCGTCAGTATCGTCGATATTGGGAAGCATAAGCTCAGGTGGTAGATTTCTGGTCATGTGATCAATTTCCATTTTAAGCTGTTGGGTCGTCAAAAGTCTCGTTGTAATGACTCTATTGTGCGTATCCAATACTGCCTCTATCAATATATCTTGAATTTCCTTGAATGCAATCATGCGTAAGATTGTATGTATTGATAGAGCTAGAAAGTTGCTTTTTTTATCGCTGTTCTCCAACGCTTCTTCTAACTGGTTCTTGAATACCAGCCAATGACTGTTGACATCTTCCTGTCTATTTTTGAAGACATTTAGAGTCACGTCTTTGATTGACGTTTAATTCCTTAATAACGCCGTAAAATAGTTGTTTTTCAGATTGAGTTTTTCTATTTCCTCCTCATAACGCACCGCGACCCTGTTATCTAGCACGCCAAATACCTCATTGGCTATGTTCCCGCCTAAGTTAAAAATTCCCCGTTTGCTTCTTCCAAATCTCACCTTATGGTGGTGAAACAATTCATCCTTGTGCTCCATTTCTTGTAGGGATTGCTCGAGCGATGGTTCTATCAGTCCACGTGTATTTTCTCTTGATCTTTTAGTTATGTTCGAATTTGTGATATTGTCGATGGAATGTAAACAATATTTGGCTAGTCTGTCTATGGAGCGCTTATAGGCCGCCAGTTCTGCATAATAGTTGGTTAGATTATAATACACTATTATGTTTCAGTCATTGTTAGTGAGTTTGAGCTCTCCAATGGATTCGAAATAGATCCCTGGTTGATTTTGGAACGTTGTAATATTGTATGGTAGTGTGCTAGAATTACAAAAACTGAACGTAATTAGTAATATGAGCAGTGGTGCATAGATCATATTAGTGCGTGTATGTGTGGCAACTCGAGACCTGCAGACTTTAAGTTGTTCTACTTTGTTCTTATTTGTTTTACCATCCTCATCTGATTTGGTTGTTGGTTCTTGATTATCCTTAGTTGGAAAGGGACTTATCTTTGTAATTGGTCTCTTGAAGGTGGTGTTTGTTGGACCTTTAATCTGACCCTGGATGTGTGTCTGTCATCTTTCCCATTGTCCATTTTGTAGGTTGGAGGTGTTCATCCTTTACTAGAACTAGTTGATCAATTCTATAGTTTTCTTTTGGTTCTTTCCATTTGTACCTTTGCTGTAGACTGTTTAAGTATTCTTTGGACCATATTTTCCAAAATCCTTGAGTCATTTTTGAAAGCAAGGTCCACCTCTGTTTTGGATTTATGTTGGTTTTGTCTGAGTCAGGAGGTGATATCAGTGGCCTCCCGATTAAGAAATGTCCAGGTGTCAAAGCATCAAAGTCATCTAAATCGTTCGACAGTGGAAGAATCAGCCTGGAGTTTAAACATGCTTCAATTTGTGCTAGCACAGTGCTGAACTCTTCGAAGGTTAATGCTGTTTCACTGATAACTTTTTTTAAGTGGCCTTTCGTTGATTTCACTCCAGACTCCCGAATGCCCCCGAAATGGGGACTACCGGGCGAAATGAAATGTGAGTTTGTTCCATGGTTAGCTTCTTTCTGAGCTGCGTTGTTGTTTGCTAGTTGTATAGCCACCTGTAACACCATGTTTAGTGCGTTCCGAGCTCCAACGAAGTTGGTACCGTTGTTACTGTATATGTTCAAAGGCGTTCCCTTTGTTGAGGTAAATCTTCTGAATGCTGCCAGGAACGCTACTGTTGTTAGATCACTCACCAGCTCCAAGTGAATTGCTTTAGTAGCGAAGCAAATGAATAATGCTATATATCCCTTGTAGGACTTGTTTCCTTTTCCCTTGGATACACGAATTGCGAATGGACCCGCGTAATCAATGCCCGTATTGGAGAAAGGGGCAGATGGAATGACTCTAGCTTCCGGTAGCATACCCATTAACTGTTCTGATGCTGCTCTTCTGAATCGAAAACATTTTACACAATTGTGGATTGTTGTGCGTACTAGACGTTTGCCATTCAAAATCCAATATTTTGAACGTAATTGTGCTAAAGTTGCTTGTACGCCTCCGTGTAATACAAGATGGTGTGCTTCATTTGTGATGAGGGTGGAGTAAATATGATGTTTTGGTAGAATCAGTTGATGCTTTTGATCATAATTTAGGTGAAATTTTTGTAGTCTACCGCCAACCATCAACAAACCATCTTTGTCTGAAAAACAACCATTTTACGGCGTAATTAAGGAATTAAACATCAATCATAGACGCGACTCTAAATGTCTTCAAAAATAGACAGGAAGATGTCAACAGTCATTGGCTGGTATTCAAGAACCAGTTAGAAGAAGCGTTGGAGAACAGCGATGAAAAAAGCTAACCATGGAACAAACTGGCACTTCATCCCGCCCGGTAGTCCCCATTTCGGGGGCATTCGGGAGTTTGGAGTGAAATCAACGGTACCAACTTCGTTGGAGCTCGGAACGCACTAAGCAAGGCTTTTGTCGAGTGGATTAAGTCGTCGATTCTGGAACGAAGCTGTTTTGTGCGCAAATTATATTAAAAATCGTTCACCAACAAGTGCTGTTTGGTAAACAATTTGTAAGCAAGAGGCCTGCTGAAATGTTGTATGGCAAAAAGCTGGATTTGTCGCAACTTCGTGTTTTTGGTTCGATTTGTTACAATTATGTACTAGAAGAAAATCGTACAAAGTTGGATGCTAAATCATCCATCGTGGTTTAAAAAGAAACCCAGATATACCGAGCAATTGGCACAGTGGTTAAAGCTGCGGTGTTTGGGACGGGAGGTACCGGGTTCGAATCCCAATGGGGGAGGGTTGCAAAAGGGATTTTTCATCACTTGATTACGATCGGTGATGACGATGAACACAACTATGACCCCCCGTTGGAGTGCAGAGTCTATGGGCCGAACCATCGTCCATGTCAGTACAGGCTGGCATGGAGTAATGCATTGCACAACATATATTCAACAATCGCGAACCTGTATTCGTGCGTCCTCGATTTGGCCCTCGTTGGCGTAAAGTAAGGACGTTAAAATAACCGCGAAAGAGTTGGGTGAGCTTCGGCCCCAGAAAAAGATTGTAGGGATTAAAAATTAAAAAAAAAAAAAAAAAAAAACCCAGATATGAACGGATATGAACCGGGAACTTGGTTTGCTGGTTATGCATTTTCAGCTGAGGAATTGGTGCAAAATGATCTGGTTATGATGAACGATGCAAGGAAACGTGCTGATTGGCTAAAATGGAAGATGGCAATTAATGATGAATTTTCATCACTGTTAAAAAATGACACTTGGTCTCTGTGTAAGTTACCAACTGGTCGTAAAGCTATTACTTGCAAATGGGTGTTTAAGAAGAAACTTAAATCAAATGGCGATGTCGACAAATACAAAGCAAGACTTGTTGCTCGTGGTTTTTTGCAAGAAAAAGGTTTCGACTACAATGAAACGCATCAGAAATGCATCAGATGGATATAAAATGTGCATTTCTGAACGGACAATTGAAAGAAGATATCTACATGACTCAACCAGAAGGGTTTGTGAATCTTTTTAAACTTATTTACGGTTTTATGCTGATTGGAGACCAACTAGGCTAGTTCATCTAATTATCAATCCAAGCTCCAAACTATTTAAATTGATTAATATTTGGAAAGAGGCGCTTCTTAGTGATGTAAGTGATATCTACATAAAAGCACAATATTACAACAAATAATTTCAAATGGTCTAGGCCTTACAATTTTGTGAATGACCTTGAATCATTCAACTGGCTAATTTTGAGTATCTAAGACATTCAGAAAGGCAGTCATGCCAATCTCAACAAAAATTCAGAAAAATACAAAATGTGAAATTTACAAATATTGCAGATTGTATGTTCACCATAACCACTTTAGACCCTCAACAGCCTGTAAGCTCTTTAAAATTAAACACAAAGTTTTGCAAAAATAACTTAAACCAAATTATTTATTTACATTCACATTCACGTAATAGGCAGATTCAAAATTTTTTAATTTTTTTTTTGTTAAAAGTAACGAGGTGACGATCAATCAAACGACTAGAGTGATTACCAGGCGTATACTGATGGGGCAGCATGATAGGCAACTGGTGATTGAAGGTATCGTACAGCTGGTGCGGCATAAACTGATTTTTCTACAGTCACTTCGGATGGATGGTTTTGTACTTGTTCGGTGTAACGGACTGAATCTGGTTCTGCAACATAAGTTTTCGAGAAGCTTGTTTTTGGTGCTTCAACAACGGTTCTTGTTTCAACAACGGGTGCTGATGCATAAGCAACTGGTGCCGAATAAGCAACTGGTGCCGAATAACCAACTGGTGCTGAGTATACAAGTGGTGCTGGACCAGCGGCAACAATAGTTTTACCTTCAAGTGGTACGGTGTGTGCGGTATACGATAATGGTGATCCATAGGCAACATCAGCTGGTGCAGCAACAACGGTACGAGCTACTACTGGAGCGGCAGCAACATAGGATCGTGAAACAACGGGGGCTAGAACTGGAGTTGATACGGCAGCACGGCTATGTACAACGGTTGAACTTTGGTGGGACACGGCTGTTGGTACATTTTCAACAATTTCTCCAACCTTAGCAATGACGGGTGTTTCATGGACGGCATATGATACGGGTGCAAGAACACCGGCAGCAGCAACGGCGAGGAGAGCAGACAATACCACCTAGAAAAAATATAAAAATACATTTTTAACTTATAATTTTGGCCCTCGTCTCAACAAAATATGACATCATCATCATTGACTTACCAATTTGAACATTTTGATTTCAATTTAGTTACGAAAAGGTCTGTATTGTAAGATTGCTAATAGTGTTTTTATCGAACTCTTAAGTTTGACTGATGTATTTGCAGTCAACTATTTTGCTATTTATACTCAATTATAAGTCACACACATACGATAAAATAATGTGTGCTCGCAAACGCGGTAATACGAAAAAAAACAATTGACCATGAAAATTACACGTTTAGAATAATGTTGTAGTTGGTGGTGGGTTGGTTGGTGTATCTTATATCGTAATAGAAAGAAAAGAAATAACAAAACTTATAAAAAAAAAAAATTTGTCGCCATTCATTCATTCATTAATCAAATCAAAAACTTATTCAAATTATTGATTTCGTTTTTGGATAAATTTCGTTCAAATTTTTTTTTCTATCGTCTGTCAACCGCGCAAGAAACAAGAAATGTTACTTTAAGATTACTGGTTTCGTTGAATTACTTTACTTACTTACTTTATATACATACATTGTATGTGTTATGTATAGATCAGTTAAAGGGATTAAAAAATTGGATATGAGTTCAAAACAGTAGACAACATAACTTCCTGGACTTTTTAGTTTTTTATTTCTATTCTCATTAATAACCTATACCGCAAAAGTCAATTTAGAGTATGGTACGATGACACATATGAGTCAAAAGAATTTGTTGCCATGAGATATGAATTGGAATAAAAAAGCCGCGTGATGTTTAGCTAGTACTTTTTTAACTAATTGGTCCTTTTGGTTTTGAGTCCGAACCACTTTTTCATATTATCTTGTGCACAATTATTTTCTGGTACCCGTATATATCGCAAAGCGTTTTTAAACGACATACTCAAAGCTACTTGTTTCATTTAAATGTAACCGTTTAAAGTAGGATGCCATTTTGACATGCTCCGTCAACATCTGAATTAATGGTACATTAAGCTCAAGCCTTGTATCCAACATTTCTTCAATGTTTGAAAGGAAACTAAAAGTTGCCCTTCTATTCTTCGAACGGTGTAATCTTTAATTTCATAGGTTAGTTTTGGTTTTTGGCTGCTATACCGGTGATGGTCCATTGTGATACCAAAGGACCCTACTCCCCTTTTACCTTCATTGAAACCATTCAGAGCTACTTATGTAGCGTAAGATATCTCATTGCAGTTCTCGAGATTCATAAGGCCGTCGAAACAAAACTTGCCCAGATGTTTGTACCTTCTGCAAGCTAGTGCTAAGCATGAACAGACGAAGTGGCTCACAGTCTCTTCCTCCTCCTCATCCATATAGCTTCTACAGATGTCATTTTCCATTGACACAAGCCTCCTCGCATGCTATCGCCTCATTTTTAAGTGCTATAAAAAGCGCTACTATAGGCCTCCCCAGATTTGCCCTTTCCAGTTTTAATTGGAGAGTTGTACCTTTCCTTGCCCACCAGCCCTACAATTCCCCATAACGTCCGAGTGACCGGTGACCCAGACTATCTGAATATTGAAATGCTTACTCATCTCGAGAGATGAGTGGCATTTCAATGCCACCACGGACGCCAGAGAAACTGATTCCAGCGACTTGATTGCCGCCTGACTATCCACATATATTGTTATATCTCTTGTGGATATGACATTATGCATCAAACCAGTCAGCGCTTCCTCAATCGCTATCACCTCTGCCTGATACACACTGCAGTGATCAGGAAGACGAACAGATATATTCACTTTTAATTTGTCAAACTAGAGTCCAGCTCCAACTTTGCCATCTAGTTTGAAGCCGTCAGTGTAGAATACTTTCAGTACCCACTCAAGGATTCCCTTGAGCGGATAAGGGTCCGGAAGCCTTTTTCAAGGCACACAATCGGTATTGTGTAGTCACTATTCGCCAAGTCTTCCTTATGAGAACTTCCAATCGCCAAGTGACCCGTCTGTAGACATTTTCACTCAAACACGGCAGAGAGTCGTGCAGCCGTAGTTGCCCCGCTCTGCTTACCAAAGATGTCAACAGGATGAAGGTAGAGCATAGCCTCCAGAGCACGTGTTGGAGTTGTCGTCAGTGTCCCACTTATAAGCAAGGAGGCCGTTCTTTGTACCTTCTCTATCATATTTTTATAAGTTTTCTTGTCTAGTGCTGGCCACAACACACTCACTCCATTCATCAGAATCGATCTGACTACAGCGGTGAAAAGTTAGTGTACCAGCTCTGGTTTTAGACCCCATCTCCTACCGACGGCATTCCTACATGATTGCAGAGCCATGGTAGATTTCTTTACTCTCTCTAAAATATTGAGCTTCCAGTTTAGCCTACTGTCCAAAATTATGCCCAGAAATCTTGTCTTATCAGTAAATGCAAGTGTCGTGCTTTTTAAGGTAGTAGGGGCGACTACCGGAATTTTATATTTTTTGGAGAAGATTACAAGCTCTGTTTTGGATGGATTTATACCCAGCCCACATTTGCTAGCCCACTTTGTAATGATAAAGAGCGCGTGCTGCATGTCTTCCTTAATCGTGTTTAGGCACCTACCCGAGATCACGATCGCTACGTCATCTGCATACGCTATCACCCCTATTCCCTCCCTCTCCAGTTCCAAAAGTAATCCATTGATTACTATGTTCCAGAGAAGAGGTGATAGGACACCACCTTGCGGAGTTCCTCTAACTACTCGCCTCCTAATGGTGGATTCCACTTTCTCCCCTGCCTCCTCAGAATAGTCTCCAAGACCTCTTCTGCGCCTTCCTTAATTCCTTTTTATACTTTTTAAGGTGCTCCTTATAGGAGTCCCAATCCTGAGCTTCCCTAGAGCCTTTTGCTCTGTTAAATGCTTTCCTACACCTTATACGAAGAATTCTCAAATCCCTAGACTACCATACCAGTTTCTGCTCCCCCTTAGGTATCCTCTTGGAGCAAGCAGTATCCAATGACAAGTTACAGGTGCTTGTGACTTTCTACACCATGAAATCCAGCTCCTTCTCCGTGGCTGGGGGCTTCTGAGCATCGGTCGGTAAGAGTCGTATTAACACTTCCCCGTATTTGTTCCAGTCAGTTCTTCTAGGATTCCTGAAGGCTTTCCAGGTAACAAGGTGAATGTCAGTATAGAATATTGTCAGTATAGAAATATTGTCAATAGAAAAATATTAAAGTTATTTTTAGCGTGAATGCAAGATCTGATCTTATCGGACCTAGAAGAGTATACAATTTTATACCCTTTTAAACCAAGGCCACAGATCTTGTTTTTACTAATCCAGGGTTCTTGGACTAGAATTATATCCTCATCTGATTTGGTCAGTCTGAGGATCACGGCTGCCAAAGCAGCCTTAGAATGGTGAAGATTAATCTGACCCGTGCTAAGCATAAACAGATTAACTTACTTTCCTTCATATACCCTCCGATGTCACGGCAGGGTTTTCTCTTTCGGTTCTTGGTGGGAGTCAACAGTCTTGACGCTCCCTTCAGCTGAATGATGCTACCATCGACTCGACATGGTCTTCCTCGTCCGAGTCCAGGGATAGGCGACTCTTCATAGGCGTTAATCGCTCCATCACGGAGCTCCTAACGTCCCGCATGTTAGAACCTTCGCCTCGTATTGGTAGGTCTTCCACAATCCTACAAGATGGAGGTGACCTTCGGTTTTCTCCGAGGATCATTATGGAAACGGAATTTAGTGCGTTATACACTAGTCTCCATTTATCAAGAGTGATACTCCCATCGTCTTGACTCCTGTCAATGACGGCTTATATAACTGGATGCTCCTTAAGGACGTCACTGAACAGATTTGCCACGTGTGTCCTAGTATATCCTTCAGTTCCCTGCATTCTAGGTCGCTTACTATCCCTAGCTTCCAATTCGTCTTGGGACCGCGGTCTTTTCGATTTTGCTGGTGCCCTCACCGAATTATCGCCACAGAAAGTAACCTTTGCCCATGCCAGAGATTCCTTCTGTTCTTTCATTAGCAGCTCCTTAGGAGTGGCAGCCGACCTGTCTAATATCCTCTGCGCCACGCGTCGGTTCCTATACCACCGCCTTGTTTCAGGGAAAACATTCACACCAGTCTCCCGCTTAGGTAACCAGGCCGCGTTTACCGAACCTACTGGAAAAGTAGCTTGCCCTTTACGGTCCAAACTACCGTTTGCAACGGCAGGCCCTCGGCTTCCACTGGTACCCGGCACCACCACCTGCAAGACTCTTATTGTTTCGTTCATTCCTGGGCATATGTTGTTCCACCTTGACTTGGGGATTTGTGTAAGGTTTACTCCTTCAGCGCTGTACATTAGCCTAGGAATATTCCTAATTACTAATAGCCACCACGTGGAGGTCGTACATGCACTTGCGAGTCTCTCCTGGATATACTTGATATATATTCATTCGTGACCACCCACCCCCTGACCTCTGCCTAAAACATGACCAGCACAGCGGACAGAAAGTGGGTTGTGGAGCCGATGAAAATCATTCGACTGATGTCCTCTTATGTTCTCGATTTATGTTCTCTAAGCTTTAGTAATACAACCATATATGTAAGTATCCAATACAACCATATATGTAAGTAATTCAACTACTAGACCTTCGTATATAGTCTTGAGCGTCCTTTGTTTATGGCCCCTTATTTTCGTTAGCTACTCGTCTCAGCATGAAGATGATTTTTTTACTGCAATCCTTTTGAAAAGTGACATGACATCAAGCCTTTCGTCAAAATCTACTCTAGGCCATTTTACTGGTTTGACAATCTTAATGCTCAAGCGATATCAAGCGATCT
The DNA here is from genome assembly GCA_963556175.1 of Tipula confusa. NCBI lineage: Eukaryota > Metazoa > Arthropoda > Insecta > Diptera > Tipulidae > Tipula > Tipula confusa. The sequence continues at coordinate 99,565,722 of OY744477.1, forward strand.
TTTAAGTTGGATCGTTACTATTTTGGCATAAAAGCTCCATTCTATAGCTGCAACACCAATCAGTCATCTTGTTTATAGCACTCTGAGCTAATTCCTGAATGCTTTGTCTAGAGTTTCCAGCAGAGGTGTGGGCCCAGAACGAACTGTTGTAGGTATCCTTTTGACATACTCTTTTGAAGTGTGCCTTAATTAGTGGTAATAATTGCGAATCTTTCAGGAAAATAATTATTTATGATTGCCTAAAGATTTGCTGGACATCCAATCTTTTTAACTTATTCATAATATTAGGCCACCACAGATTATAGAAAGTTCCAGATACGTCAAGGAATATTTCAAGATCGTATTTTTTCACTGACTGGATTTATAAGCCTTTCTGCACTGAATTAATATACAAAGCTCCATGGTTCTGCATTACCATGCAACGTAATGAATCTCTCCAGACTAAGCTGGATGGTATTATTCACATCACTTATGTATTCGTAATGGCATGATGCATAACTGCATTTCTTTAGCAGGCTCACTGCGGGGTGCTACTCTTTTTGATACACCTTTAGCAGTTTTGCTTCTGTTGCTATTTTTGCGGTTAGCCTGGAAACCAAAGTAATTTTCCTTTAAGTGCACGTTTTTGTGGCTTGCTTTTGTTACAGACACCGATAGTAATTTAATTTTCATTATTCAATTTTCACATTTGAGTACATATCGCGAAACATTGCCTGAGGTTTCATTAATATTATGTGCGCTTAGAGATTTTAAAGTTATAGGACAACAGCTTCGTGATCACAAGAAGTCTAGTTTTCTTTTTCTTCCCAATTGGTATTTTTTCACAACTATCTATTACTCATAAGTGTTACATCAATATTTCATTTACCATTGAGACAGTAGGTGCTTGGCTGGCCTCCTCTATTTATAGCAAAGAGGCCTCTTCTTACAAACAAATTCTTCAACGAGGATTCCTCGTTCGGTTGTGTCCTTGTTATGCCATAGTTTACATTAAAGTCACCAGTTATGATAATAGGAGGGTTTTTGAGATCCTCCATAATTCAAGCCTGTTGATGTAATCCACTGGTTCATAAGAGAATTTAAAAAAAGTCTGATTAGATCAAATTACCCAGAGCAGATCTAAAACACATACAGACGTGTGATTCGGTGAATTGTGAGAGCTCCAGTACCTCTAGGTGGTTATAAAAGAAGCATATGACAGCTTTTGAGTTTTCATCACCACCAATGGAAAAGTGTTAATTGTCAAAAACAAGTTTTTGGACGACGAAATTCAGAGCCTGTTTGAATATGCTGAGCATATTTTGCTTTTTGAGGAATCATCATAGGCTTCGTTATGGTACTTAAAGCACCTTGAAACTCTGACATAGTCGGAAAGTCGACACGAAGACCACCCAATATATATACTCTGCGTTTATTTGGAATAGTATTCTGTGCTTTTGATGACAACTTATTAACTCTCTGGATGATCTTGCTCTTTCTAGGGCCAGTTTTGAAACCAAGCTTAAGATTTTCTTCTGTGACTTCACTGTTATTTTTATTAACATTTGCTGTTTTGATGTCCTCTTAGTTTTCTATGTGGTCCACGTCATAGACAATGAATCTGTAGCTACTAGCTCAGCCCTAAGTTTATTGTTTACTTCCTACCTATAAGCAAAGAAAGCTTCTTTGCCAACAATGGGATGAACAACAATGACTGAGAACCTATGTTTCTTTCTATTGTGTTTTCTTGTACTTTTGGTTCTGGTTAAGAACACTTGGATCAAGTACCACGGCATTTTTCAGTGCCTGAGAATAGGACACCTTATCGTTTTTTTGGTTGCTCTATTGGTTTCTTTGGTGTTTTCACTTTTTCAACCCGTTCCTGTAGTCGACCTTTAAGGCCAACTAAGTAAGGTCAACTAAATTGAGAATTTACGGTACGTTACCGTAAAGAGTTTTTTCAAGGGCCTTGCATCAAAATTATTATTTTTTGGATTTCAAAGCAATTGATACTTGTGTGTTTATGCGTGTGACTTTCTAGTCTGTCAATCATTTATGATCACGAATCTAAACATGTCAGCCGATCCACGGTACTGACTCGTTTTACAAAAATTTTTATGTTCTGATGAGATTTAAACCAAAGCACATTGATTGGTAACTGAAATGCTATAACTAAAAAATGGTTTATAGAATTTCATAACTAAAATGAATTCAAAATGATAAGGAGCCGATAATGGGTAAAGTATGGATGTGGGAATTAGATCCTGATAAAAAAAATGGCTAATAACAAATACGACAATTATCACATTGCCAAAACGGTACATTGTCATTTAGATTTGCATACATTACTACAAAAAGAGTTCATTTAGAACTGTTAACCGTTTTAAAGTCCAAAGTTTTCATATCCAAAAGAGGATTATGGCAATAAAATATTAATTAAATGGGGTTGAATTTTATTGGAGCAAAACATTTGGTCTTCCCGAGAAGAACCCCGCAACATCAGGAGGTTTGTTTTCAGTGAAAATGATGAAATCTATTTATGATAGTACGTCTATGTATCCCAGTCCTAATCTGATCAATAGATCATTGTGATGGTATTGAAGTTTGTGCCTATATGTCTAAAATCCAAATTAACGTTTACGTCCAAGTGTATATTTTTTTTTTTAACTGATTTTCATGACAAAAAACGAATATAAAAAAATGTAAAACTCCAAAAGGAAGCACCTACTAGTGTTAAGGGCATATGCACGTAGTATGCGAATAAACAATTTTCTATAAAAAAAGCCGCTTTCAGTGTTGACACATTGTTTCGATATCTAAATTGTAAAAAAAAATTATTTTTTTTTGACTAAAAAACAAAATTCTTTAAAAAAGGCACCTTCTAGTGTAGAAACAAGTCGATAAAAAAATTTAAAAGAAAAGTATAGTCCCTTTTGTTTTTTGTTTCTATCCCTTGTAGAGAAGAAAAAATCGAAAATAAGTAAAATATTAAAAATAAAAATATAAGCAAATATTTCGTGTTTTAGGCACTATAAGTTGAAAGTAAATATTTGTATTATGATTTGACCATGTTAATAGACCAAATACATATAAACTTGATTACAGCACTAGCGGCCAAAATAAAGTCATTGGATGACCTCTATCTAAGTTGTTAGTCAAGTAATAGATACCAAATTAAAATAGATTGAAATAGAAATAGAAAATTGAAATAGACAGCATATGTGGGATGAACAAAGCTAACATGTCCATCTTTGGATTTTGGATTGGGGCCTCGAGTCCAACGGGAGCATTTTTTGAAGTCAAGCGAACTTGCTTACGGGCCTACGAGACCGAAAGAAAGTCACTGGATTACCTCTATCCATGAACATATTACCTTTGGTGAGCAATATTTATGGCCTAAAAATTTATGTTTTCATACTGCGTATGGACATATTGTTATAGTGATTTATAAAATTCACTAAAAATTAAAACTAAGCAGTAACATGGTGACATCTTTTAATGGCCATGTCAACACATTTATACTTACTATAATCTACTACGTTCTGTAAACTTTTTTTGACCTTAAACCAAAAATATCACCTTAAATTTACATGTTTTTATATAGAATTGGATCGAACATTTTTTATCGTTGACCCAAATGGAAAATCCAGCAATCGGCCAGAACTAACAGTTGGATCGACTTGAAATTTATATTGTAAATAGAAAATTGTGTTGCAATCTATTAATATTAGTTTTGTACCCCACTTCAGAGGCCTCGTAGATGAAAATTCGTATTATTGTTTTTAAAAACCACGAAACGATAATGTTTCCAAATTTCTAACTGAAAAATAATAATTCTGAAGGCAAACCTGAACCCGGTTTGTTCTAAATTAAAATAACATTGCAGATGTGGACATCGACATTAGAAAAATATTATTTGAATATTACTCAAAAATATTAAGTCATTTAAACCGTATAGTTAATCCTTGAAGTACTTGTTCATAAAAGTCGCTTAATAAAGAATATCGTAGAAAAATTAAAGCTTTTGAGTGATCAAAAACAGCCCATTCCCGAAAGCTGCAAATTAATATGAACAAATAAAAAATGGAACCAAATTCCATATGAAAGAGCTACCATACACCTCCCACGCATCCCACATTTGAACTAACTCTTTCATTATTTGGCATGTAACTATGCTTCCCTCTCTGTGCTACCCTCTCTTATGAACATGCTTTAAATGTTTGAATTCATCAACAGCAAGACAGAACAAGCAACTGAGAACTCTTTATTTTCTGAACGCTTTATTTTCTATCCAAGTTGCACCTAAAGAACGGTGACTAGGCCATGGAGGCATATCCCAGAACAGATCGAACAAAAGCTACACAGAATGTTTTTAGAGTAAGCGGGTCACAAAAATCAGTACAGTTCTGTTTAATAAAGCTTGAAATAGAAGAATTTCTTGAAAATATAGAATTATATTTTCTATAATATAAAATATAATTTTATATTATAGAAAATATAATTTCTATAATATAAAATTATTATATTATAGAAATTATATTTTCTGGTGAAGGTTAGGTTAGAAAAGATAATGGAGGGTAAGGGACAAAGGCTCACGAACTGCGCACTGCTTTAACCAACGATTCTCTGGTGACTGAGATACGGCAGGATATCCGACCACCAAGAACCTAGTAAATGAAGTTCTCATCCACGCCCTCTTACCAACTGGTATTGGTAACGGTTGGTAGACTTATTATTATCAGTTAATTAATGCAATGGATACAGTGGTGCTGCTTAAAAAAGAAAATTTAAAATTAAAAAGGGCTTTACAAGCTAAAGAATATGAGAAGCTTCCTCAGACTAGCAATGAGACACAATTGAAATATATTTGACTGATGAAGAAGAATTAGTATAAGAGAAACAGATTGGGTTTTAAAAAAGGAAACGAAAAGCAAGAAAAGGAAAGCGGAGTCATCTCTGGAAAGTGGTGAGACTCAACAAGAGTGGATGGATCTTACATTCACCGATGAACATGCGATCAAAACCGTAGGGATTTGCTACAATCCAACGAGAGATCACTTCATCTTCCACGTCCAGTTACCACATAATAACAACAAACTCACTAATCGGCAATTTTTGTCGGAAATGTCAAACATTTTCGACACTTTGGGATGGCTGGCACCACTAACCATCAATTGCAAACTAATGTATCAGAAAACGTGGAGTTGGAACTTGGATTGGAATGACCTATTGCCACCCGAACTCTCTAAGAAATAGGATCAGCTAAAGAATGACTTAAATGAAAGTCAAGCCATCCAGATATCACAATACCTTAATTATGCCACGAACAACTGTAGTGTTGAGCTGCACGGATTTTGTGATGCTTCCGAATCCGCTTACATGGCCGTAGTATATAATAAAATTATCGTAAACGACCAAGTAACCAGCCGGCTACTAACGGCAAATCACACTGGTATCTTTCAACAAACTCATCCGAATAACAGTCTACATATTAAGATAGCGGACCAAACATCGAGGACTAATACGACAAGAACAGTGGGATTACGCATTGTCACGTTTAGTCCAAGCAAAAACGAGCCCCTTAATAAGCACATCGAGCTTTAATCATTATATATATTCCTGGATAAAAACAACGTAGTTCGGGTAGGGGGCAGACTAGAAAATTCGAAGCTCCCGTATGAAGAACGACATCCAATTATAATCTCATACAAGGGACACTTTACCGACTTGGTCCTGGATTGGAGCCATTGTCAAAAATTACATGGGAGTAATTCTCCGACTTCGGCATATACTTGCAAACGGTTCTGGATCATCAGAGGGGTTTAAGCAGTCAAGCAACAAATGCACCATGGCATCCGATGCTATCGATTCAAGGTTAAAATCTCGGAACAGCTCATGGAAAATTTGCCTGCTTCTCGAGTGAAAGTAACTCGACCATTCACTTATACTGGAGTGGACTTTGCAGGGCCCATTAACATACGAATGAGCAAAAGCCTTGAAAACAAATCCTACAAGGGGTATATCTGCATCTTCATTTGCCTCAGTACCAAAGCTATATCCACATCAAAGTAGCATCGGGTTTAACCACGGAAGGATTCGTAAGCACCTTTAGACGATTCACTGCACGGCGAGGCAACGTCGTCCATATATACAGCGACAATGGAACCAACTTTGTCGAAGCTAGTAAACTATTGCAGCCCATAACTTGGCATTTTCCCCCTTCAGCACCACACGTCGGGGGATTGTGGGAAGAAGGAGTGAAATTCATCAAAAGTTACCTTAAATAATGTGTCGGCGATACGAGATTAACATGCGAGGAATTGTCAACTTTACTAAACCGGATCGAAGCGTACCTAAATTCTATTAACCGAGGATCTAGAATCCTTAGAGACATTAATTTCAGGGCATTTCTTAATTGGAAATGAACTTACAGCTTCTCCAGAAAAAGAACACCCAGATTCCCCAAAAAATGGCTCATCTTGATGGAGGGCAGTGCAGAGCAAGCGGTCGCAGTTTTGGAAAAAGTGGACGATGGATTACTTACATCATCTACAGCAGCGGCCCAAATGGCGAAAGGAATCAAAAACCATCGACAAAGGGGACATCTCGTCTTATTACGAGATGAACTGTTACCCTCGACCAGATGGAAGTTATGCCGAGTTTTAGAGTTGCATCCTGGCAAGGATGGACTAAACCGCGTCGTAACTGTGAAAACCTCCGTTGTCTATCCAAGAACCAATAAGTGAGACAAATAGTGGGAAAATACAGAACTTAGCGATCCCACTCGCCGACAACATCCAAGTCGTTACGCAAAATAAAACCGAAGTCCGGCCAGACAAGTGGACTTTTACTACTAACAAGTGGACTTTTACTACTAACTTGCGCAGTGATTTGTGTCATCAGTTCGGTACACACCCATTCATTCGGAAAGGAATCATATGCCACACAACCGTACTCATCGGTGATAATCAGAGAATAGGCCAACTCAGGAATGTACTTTGATAAAATTGCGAAGATAGAATTATTGGCAACCAAATGGACTCTAATCATTCGCTATAATCTCATCAACTATTGGCAAGAAATGCGCAACATGTAAAAAGATCTTACTCAACGAGGTATACTACAAGAACTAACCCCGTACAACTGAAGAAAGAACTGATAAAAATATTGAAGCATGTGCCAAAATCAACTATACTTTCCAGTCAACGAATTTTGGAGTTACATCATCTATACCAATTAATGACGGCTAGGACCAGCGTAACAGAGTCAAGCGTCATCATCGCTATCGAATTGCCATTAGTTCAGGCATGGAATTACAACTTATATGAAGTCATTCTAGTTCCAGTCATCATCAATAACACTCAGCTACGAATACTGCCATTAACAAAATATCTACTGGTAGAACGTTTCACACCCATTTCATCTGAGGGCAAAACAAGTTGCCACAGCGTAATTTCGGGACTTCTCCTTTGCGACATTCCTACAGTATTTGCTCGCCAAAGTAAGCATAATCAATGCGAAATATCTATGTTGTTGGATGCACTAACTGAACATAAATCCTGTGCATTGGAAGTGTCCATATCAACTTCTTCATGAAAGTTCATGCAGCAAATCAATGGATATTCGGAGCCGAACAACCAATGGTAATCAAATCAATATGCGGATCATCAACTTCAAAAATAGAGCTGAAACACTACGGCATCATAGAACTTCAGCAAGGATGTACACTCAGAAGTAATAATTTACATCTGTATGCTAGTAACAATACGATCACCAAAATAGACGGCGCCTTTATACAGACTTAAGTGTTACAGACTTAAGCAATTTGATCGATATCCAAGGTGTTTGCTAATGTTTTCGATTTAGTAGTCATGGATAAAGATGTTTCCACATAGGTAGAAACAGCAAAGGAAGGTACTATTACCAAAAATTGGGAAACTAAGGGAAGATATTACCGTGAGTTATATTGGGACTATTATACAGGAGGCAATTGCATGTGTTCACGATAACCTAAAAGAAAAGAAAAAAATGAAAGCCTACATTCCAATTAGTTATACTTACCATTACCTAAATTTATTGTTGATGTCGTTTGCGTGGTATTGTTGAAGCCACGCCAACGAGTAGTGTTGTGTCCAAGTGTTGTGAACATTCCATTAAGCCGACTATCCATCCCATGGTACAGTGAGCGATCCAATCCTGGAAAAAAAGCTGAATTATTTTACACCATCGCGTTAAATTTAAAATTAGATACAAGTGTTCATTGTATTGGTATAAGCCTCGCTAAAACTACATTCAACAATCAAGGGATCACAACAAAGATTTGTAAATATGCCAAGAGAGATTGAAGCATCCCATCTTAATGTGGAAGAACTGAAAGTTCGATTACCTCGAGGAGAAGCATTGTTTTCTAAATTTCCAGAAACTGAACTAAGCATCAGCGAGATAATACCAGAGGATGAAGGTCATTAAGAAGAAGTCGAAGAGATATTATGACGCCGTCACCGAATTGAATAACTTATTACGAAAGGCTAATTTGGTGGCCGGGAATGTGTCAATAGAATTAAGTTATAGTCAAACCGATCAGAACCGTGGTTCAATTCTCTTCCACCATACACAAAAACCCGAATTTGAACTCTTCGAAAACATTTGCCAATTTCAGACGCAAATTTTATTGAGGCATTGAATAAGTTAAAGTCTCGTTACGATAGAAAACTTATGCAGTGCAATCTTTCATCAAAAATCTAGTAGAGTTACCAGCGATTAATAATCTTAATTCACAACACATTCGAAAGGTAATGGACACCGCTGACGAAGTCTTAAGGGGATTGAAGGCAATTACGAGGCAGAAACGAGAGATCCATGGTTAATTTATCTAATAATTCAAAAATTGGACGAACAAACCAGGGGTAAGTGGGCTGATGAGACTTGCGAGGAGGAATTCCCGACCTGCCAATCGCTAATTGAATTTTTGATTAAAAGAGCCGGTGCCTTGGAAACAGTCAAAAGCTATCCAAAAAGAACAGTTACACAAGCAAGACCTCCAAAAACGTTTACCCACGCTGTCGCATCATGCTCTATTTGTAAACGTGGTTATCATCCAATATTCCAATGTCCAAAGTTTGAAAATGGACAGTTGAGAAATGAAGGGAATGGTCAAGGAATGAAAATCGTTGTTTTAATTATTTTAGCCAATCCCACGTGGTGTACTACTGTAAATCAAGGGAACGACAACGAACTCTCAGTCGCTACAATCGCCGTGTATGCCACTCATGAGATCTATTCAGCCATTCTACCTACAGCAACGGTGAGAGTAAGGGATAGAAGTGGTCAGTACCAAATATGTAGAGTTTTACTTGACTCAGGCTCTCAAACTTCCTTGATCACTGAAGGGTTCGTTCAGAAATTGGGACTGGAACGTAGAAATGGACGAATTTGTAACCAAGGGCTCACTAACCAGAAGATGGTTACAACCAGGGGAATATTTGTTCATATCACCACATATAAAATCTAATTTTTTATCCGAAGTTTCCACGTATGTGGTACCATTCATTACTACAGTCAGACCGATTCAAGAAACTGAGTGGGTGCAGTGCAAATGTATTTCAACCTTGACGCTAGCTGATACAAGTCGAAACCCAGTTTCTAAAATTGATCTACTTCTAGGAGCTGACGAATTCTTCGACCTCCTCAAACCACAGCAGCTCAAAAATACTAATAATATGATCTATGCCCATAACACGTACTTAGGATGGATATTGACGGCAAACAATCAACATAACAAGGAATCATGTGATTGCAACAGCTTTACTATCGACAACAGCAACCTAGACAATAGTCTTAAAAAATTTTGGGAATCTGAGGAAGTATTTGGTATCCCACCGTTATTACTCGAACATGAGATATGTGAAGACCTCTTTAAGTCAACCGTGAAATTATTGGATAATCACTATATGGTAATAGTGCCGTTTAAAACCAACTTCAAACCATTGAAGGAATCACTCGGTATCGCTATCAAACGCTTACACGCAATGGAGAGGAAGTTTAAGTTTAATACAGAACTTCAAAGGCGATATATCGAGTTTATGGAAGAATACGTACGATTAGGACGTATGAAAGCAGTCGATCCGCCAAAAGATACTTCAGATTATTTGTATCTGCCGCATCATGGCGTGTGAAGGGAATCATCCACGACAGCAAAATTACATGTCGTATTCGGCGCCTCTTCTGGATATTCACAACTTCTGGATATTCACTAATGATAACCTGCTGACTGGACCAACTTTACAAAATTTATTGAGCGTTATCTTGGTTCGTTTCCGCATGAATAGAATAGCATTTACAGCCGATGCAGAGAAAATGTTCCGCCAATTATAGATACACCCTGACGATCTGCGATATCAAAGAAGAATTTGGCGTAATTCGCCTGATTCAGTTATCAAACATTACGAACTGCGAACCCTGACATATGGCATGTCCTCGGCCCAGAGTTATTCAACATTTAGCCGAAGCTCATATAAAGCAGTATCCCAAAGCATCAGATATGTTGTTGAGAGACCTATACGTAAATGACTTATTAATTAGAGCCCAGTCAGTAGCTGAAGCAACTATAAGTTAGCCGAACAATTGTATACCATTATGAACCAATCTGGGTTTAAACTAAGAAAATTGTCCTGTAATTCCTCCGAGTTTTACAAAAATAATGATGTTCACGAATCAAGTCCAAAAATTCCTTAGAATATTTCTGAAGATCCAGAAGAAATAAAAGTATTGGGGCTACAGTGGCAACCAGCTTCTGATAAATTCACATACCAGGTCAAGCTAAAGGATAATATACCGTCTACGAAAAGATCTATCTTATCGGAAGCTAGTCAGATTTTCGAACGCCTAGGTCTAGTATCGCCATTTGTTATTAAAATAATGGGTTGTGGCTACTATATTTAGGGTGGGATGATAAATTACCAATTTTCGTCCAAAAACAATGGCTCAAGATCAGAAATGAAATAAATAGCATATCAACAATTACCGTACCTAGATGGCTAATAGAGAATGTCAATTACATGGATTTTGTGACTCCAGCGAAGGTACATGTGGCTACCATTTGTTTTCGAACAAATCACGACGGCCGTATTGTCTCCAATTTAATAGCGTCTAAGACCAAGGTAGCACAGATAAAAAATATATCTTTACCTTGCCTCGAACTAAATGGTGCTTTATTATTAGTCCGTCTAATGAAACGAGTTCAACCGTTTAGCTATTCCAGACCACCAATTATTTGGGTGGACAGAGGCCACCATTGTGCTGGTTTGGCTGTCCGAACCACCAGGCAAATGGAAAATCTATACCGCGCCAGCGAAATTCTGGAAGTACTTCAGAGAAGAAAATGGCGTCACATTACCTCGAAATTAAACCCTGTAGATTGCGCTACTAGAGGTTTAAGCCCAATAGATCTAAAAACTTTTAAGCTTTGGTGGAACGGACCAGAATTTCTGACTTTAGAAGAAGAACATTGGCCAATATTCCGAAAATCAGAGCCAGCAACGGAATTGGAACAGCCGTCCTTTCCTTAAAATTGGACTAGATTTTGCGGGCCTGATAAGAACTTACCTGAGACGCGGACGAGTACAACGATGGCAAAAATCATACATATGCTGCATTGATTTATGCTGTATATTTAAGTACCAAAGCCATTCACTTAGAATTGGTAGGCGATTTGACAATCCAATCATTTATGGGTGCATTGTACCGTTTTTGTGCCAGAAGAGGAGTCTGCACCTGTAAAATCAGCCAAAACACGGCTCAAGGAGAGAGTAAGTGGTAATAAAATACTCACGCAAGAAGGGCTTTACGCATTGTTGGTGCAAATAGAAGGATTATTAAACTCACGGCCGTAATCTGGCAGAAGATGAAATTGACCCTCTAACACCTTCACACTTTCTGAATGGGCACCCCAATACAACCATTCCACAGCACGATATCACAGAGATACCGTTTAATCGCCTAGAACATTGGAATGCTATACAAAAGATGACACAATTATTCTGGAAGCGTTGGCATCAAGAATACCTGACGTTGATGCAAGCTTGCATGAAGTGGAATCAAACTAAGGATAACCTACAAGTCAACGATGTAGTACTCGTGAAAGAAGAAAATCCGCTGGTCAGGCAATGGAAAATGGGTAAGGTAATCCAGGTATTTCTTGGAACTGATACATGAGTGCGCGTAGTAGATATCCTGACCAATCGAGGTGTAATCCGCTGAGCAATATCCAAGTTATGTCGGTTACCAGTGGATTGAAATCTAGCGACTTTCAAGGCGCCCGCGATGTTCGCGATACCCTAAAAGAAAAGCAAGAAAAGAAAGGCTTCATTCAAATTAGTTATACTTACCTTTACCTAAATTTATTGTTGATGTAGTTTGTTATTGTTGACATTATTGTTAGAATTATCTGTCAAATTATCATAAATAATGTACTAACTAGAAGTTCGAAGCACCACCATCAAGAGTTAAAACAATAATCCAAATCTTCTCGTTTTGTTATTTTCATTGAACCAACCCACTAAAAATTTACAGTCCAATAAAGTTGTGCTGCTCGAATAAGACAGCATGTTCCGGTAAAAAATCGAATTCATTATCTTGGTTCAAACAACTGTGCAGCCTGCAAAGGAATACGATATCACACGTAGTGCTCCTTTTTACTTTAGTTAACACCACTAATTTAAGTACGACTGATACTCAATTATCCCTCATACAGTCTTTTAACCAAAACAGTTTTAAATTTTTTTGATAATGAAAAAATCACGAATTGGTGTTATAGCCAATACAATGACCCTGACATTGTTAAATTACCTTTCCCAAAGAAACACTCGAACGAAAACCGAAAATTAAACGTTATATCAATTTATTTACCTGTAACCAGCCAATCGCGTTTTTACTTTCTTTTTCATTTTGCTTACATTTTTTTCATTCATAAAATTCATTGTCACTGTTAAAAGAATGGCGAGAGAAAAATAAAGTGTTGCCCTTCATTTCTTAGTGTCGCCGCTTATAATGGTATCTATACGCTATAAGGAAATTAAAGAAATGTTATGACGTCAGAACATACACGTCTATATATTAGACAGTAAAATATGTTTCCTGATTATGATGTGACGCCAATAAAATATCGTACCCACAGTTATAACCTTGTGACGTATATCATGATTTCTCCACAGCAAATTGTAATTCATTTTTATTGTTGCATTGTTTGAACTCGTGTCGGCTTGTAAACATAATTTATGTAGTGTAAAAAAAATGTATGGTAATTTACATAAATTATGTAAGTAATGTTAAGTCAGTAGGGTAATTATGCAAAGGTCAACTTAATGTTTTTGATGCGATTTGTTTGTATATAGTTGATCTCTCTAGTTTGCCTTTAAAACTTAAGTAATGCATGTTGCAATACTGTGGGATTCTCCAGTTAAATCTGTAACTTGTCAACCAAGCTGGTAAAATGCAAGACAAGTGAATGCAATAATGAAAATATTGTGGGCTCAATAAATTAAAATGCATTTTTTGAGTAATAAATAACCATTTCCGTTCTTAGAGCGACTTAAGCAACTTAAACAAAAGTTCATTAAACCGCAACTGATATTAACAAAACTAAACATTTCTAATAAATAAAATGTTATTAAAGTAAAGTACCATCTATCAGTCGATCATGATCGATCTATGTATAATTTAACATGCATACACTGCTGGTGCTGAGTAGCATGCTGGTCCAGAAACATATTTAACAGCAGGATAGCGTTCCTAAACTCTACATAGTAACAATATTGTTAACAATGACAGTTTTCAATCGTTCAAACTCACATTTGTTACAACAAACATATGAGTTTTGGCATTCATAAACTATTTTTCATATTGTTTCAAACGTCATTTTGAACCACTCAATAGTAGACTTGTAACTGTCAAAATATGGAGCATTTTGTTTTTTAGTGGTATTCAAATTTAAAATAAAATAAAACACCGAAAAATAATAGCCGTATTATATTTGACTATGGAATTAGAACTCAGTTTTAAATTTGGATAAAATATAGGTTTGACTTTTATTGGAATTTAATTTTCAAGTAAACAAATTGAAAATTTTTATAGACATACACATAATTTTTTAATGTTTTTTTTTAATAATTATTAAAGAATTAATATGATTATCAAGGTATTAATTTTATTAATTAAATTTACTATAGTAAAATTTTTATTTTTTTTTTTTTTAATATTTAAATTTCCCAAGTATAACAAAACTGAAAAAATCGCTCTACTAAAATTTTTTTTCCGCTTTTTGATAAAAAAATCGGACGCATGCGGAAAATAGTTAAAATTTCAAACTTTCATCGCCATTTTGCTACGGCACTAGTGAAGTTAAAATTATATGAAGTATATATTTACATATTCCATTTCTGTAAAAGACGCCATTGTTATTAGTTGTTTACAAATTATTAATATATTGTTTTTAAATATAATTTACAATTTTCGGTATTAATATTTTAATATAATTTCCGATATTTCATCTTTTCTAGGTAAATATTTTTTTATTTATATTATATTTTAATTTTTTGTTAAAGTGTTAGGTCGATAAAATGTTTTGAAAATCCAGCGGATTTTCCATTTTATCTAAGATTAACCTAAAAGTAAGCATTCTCTTATTGATAATTATTTCACTAATAAGTTCCTACTCTGTGATTAAATATTATACTGATTTCACTTTTCAAATTTTAATTTTAAAGAATTTTTTGCGAACCGAAATATTTTAAAATTGAATTCAAACAAATTTATGTAACATATTATATATATATATATATATATATATATATATATATATATATATATATATATATATATATATATATATATATATAAGTTATATATATATATATAAGTTAATGAGTTTTATCCGTGAAACATAAAAAAGATAATTTTATTAATTCAAAATACTATATTTTAGTTCACAATTCGATAAAGACTGCTTAATTATTCTAAACAATATCTACTTATACTAAAAATTATGCTTGCCCAAGCAAAAGTAAGAAATAAAAGATACTATAAATTATTTGTTGATTCAACATTTTGGATGTTGAACTAATTAATGTGGAGGCACGTGGCGGATGCGCGTGTTTGCACAATAAGTTGAGTCAGCATGTTATGTGTTGTATTAGGGTGTTAACTCTTCCCTCCTCAAAGATCCACGTCCCGTGGGTCAAAAGTTCAATTTAATGGGTCGGATTCCTTCTAGGGTGCTGGAAATCTCTTCTTGTTGGCTTGGTTTGTTTATAAATAGTGTCCTTCTCTGGTTTCTTACTCTTATTTTGTTTATAAAAAATATGATAACTAAGCATATGATAATAGTTATGATGCTTAGATCGACAAAAGCAGCTTCTTTTTGTTTACTGAATAGTTGTTAAAGTTTTTCAATATTACCTAAATACAAATTGTGTAAGTATCCAGAGTCGATTTTGATGTTTCGTTCAGTAATGTTTGTCTGTAACACAGGTGGTAGTACTTGGGATGTTCGGAATTCTTCATTCTTGAATGTTACACCATTGATTTTTATTGTTTCGTTGTGGTATTGTAGCAAAAAGTTTCCTTCCAAATTCTTATTTGAGTTGTTACCAATGATGTTCCCCTTGAAGTTACTTAGAAAAATTGTGTTATCGTTTAAGGTTTCGATAACTTGATTTCTATTGAATTGATAATCACATCTGGCATTTGACCCTTTTATTAGTTGGCTAATGCAGTGATTCTCATTTAATTTTTTAGTTTATTCGTTTCGCAGATTATTAATTCTTGAAAAAGGTTGCAGTCTCTTGTAATCCCATAAATTTCATCTTGATTGAGTAAAAGTTGTTTCAAATCCAGATAGATCTGTTTGTTTTGGTTAATTGTTGATCTTATAATGATGTGATTGTAATTCTGCCTGCTTGTCTTGGGTATTGCTATGACGTACAGGATTGTGGAATTTTTAACCATCATCATTGGCTCTGCATACTCCAAAGCTTCTATTTCATTTGAATATGGCAAGGTTTCTATGGGTGTTACATTATTTACAGGTCCAAACAATGTTTTGTATTTTGAGAGCATCATTTGTATTTTATCTTTCAATTCGGGTGAGAGATGATTATCTCGGATTTCCAAGTTGTTCACCTGAGGTGCATGCTTCTCATAAAGTGGTATTTTAATTGTAGAGTTGAGTGTCAGGATGTTGTTCTTCCGATTAATAATTGCACCGAGTTCTTTTAGCGTATTGTCCCCGATTATGCCGTCAAATGTTCGTAGTCCCGGCAGAACGAAAAACTCTATGTTTGTGTTGATACCACTACTTTTAAAAAATTGTCCGCATAATTTTCTGCTGATTTCGATTTGTCCTCCAGCCGATCTAATTTTAAATTTGTTATTTGTGGCCGTCGAATTTTTGGCTAATTGTTCACAGATGAAGTTCTTGTTCGCACCAGTATCAATCAGGAATTTTAAGGTATGGTCGTCTTTAGTTTGGTATTTTATGTATGGTATGCTAGAGAGGCTTCCAGCATATAATTTAGTTCGGCATTTTCTTCGTTCTCTCCGTTCTCTCCATATTCTATGAGTTCCTCGATGTCCGCGTACTAATCTTCTTCTTCTTGTGTCTCTATATGATAAATCCTTTGTTGTTTCCTTGGTTCATTGTGATACGAGTTTTCTCGTTTAGGAGCTAGTGTGTTTGGCTGAGCTTGCTGCACTGGGCGATTTATGTAGTTAACTTGTCTACTTAGCGATGGGTCAATATCCATTGGCTCTGATGGCTTGGGGTATGTTGGCCTGTTTGGTGCCCTGATATTCTGATATTGAATGTTGTATGCTAGGTTCTTCTGTGGTAATGTTATTTGATTGTGATTCCTACGGTAGTCATATTGATTGGCATTTGTCCGTGAAAAGATCTGGTTTATGGGAGCTGTTATCGTATTGTTCGAATTTTTGTTGTGTACCGTGATATTTCGGTAGTTTAAATTTTGTATTTCTAGGCAGGATGCATAAGCTTCCGGCAACGTTTGCGGTTTTTGAATTACCAACATTTTCGACAAATCTCCGTTTAGTCCGCGAATAAAGACATCAAGCGCTCTATTCCGGTACGTTTCGATTAAAACTGAGATTGTGTCGACTGAATAATCTTCAGTTTTGATTTTATTCACAATTAATGAGAATTGGTGGTTGACGCAGGCATAAAATTCATCTAATATCCTGTTTCTTTGCAATAGGTTGCCCAATTGATGCTCTAGAGTCCTTAAATCTCTTTTATCCGCATAATGAAGTGAGAGACACTTCTTTATTGACACCCATTCGGCATCAAATATGTTGTATGATATTAGAGCGGAGTCAGCATTCCCTCTGATTTTCTGTCTTATACTCTGCAGGATTGCTCGATAGATTGGCCTATCGCGCATGATACTGTAATCCCTTAGGATGTTCTCCACGCTATGAACCCACGACAGGTATTGTGTCGGGTTGCCATCAAACGGTTGCAACTCTTTCACGCAATCTGGTAGCTTACTTATTTTTTTTAGATCGTCCGCATCTTTAGGTGACACTAGATTACTCGATTCCTCCCGTAGAGGTGGATTTTCCAATTTCTGAAGTCTTCGCTCTACTGCTCTTGATTGT
Source organism: Tipula confusa (assembly GCA_963556175.1). Classification (NCBI taxonomy): domain Eukaryota; kingdom Metazoa; phylum Arthropoda; class Insecta; order Diptera; family Tipulidae; genus Tipula; species Tipula confusa. The sequence continues at coordinate 99,583,368 of OY744477.1, forward strand.
TCTATCTGAGCATTAAGTGCTCCCGTCAATTGCTTTATGGCTTCTTGTATTAATTCTAATTGTCTTTCCATTTTGATTTTTTTTTTTTTTTTTTGCGATTACTGATTATAGATTTAGGATTATTTTGTCTTTTTCACTGATTTTAATTGATTAATTATGATATTATTATCACTTGAATATTATTTTATTATAAATTTACACTTTTTAATATTAACTGGGTTTCTTTTTTTTTTTTTTTTTGTTTATAAAAAAAAATTTAATAATTCTTACTTACAAAATTATTATAATTTTCATTATAGAGGAGTTGCTCCTGGGTAATTTTTAAATCTGAAGATTAGAGTTTCTTCAGGTGTTTTTATAGTGCACACCGGGTGTTGTACACTTGGAACCAGTTGGTTGCTGTCGGATAATTCGTGTTTTTTCTCTTTTAGCCGTAAGCGTTAAAAAATTGCAAACAGCCTACTCGTAGCTCTATAATCACTCACTGTTGCACGTAAATGGTGTAGTTATTTTCGATTAGCACTATGTTCTCACGGGTATAATGCAGTTAACACTTTGTTCTCACGGGTAAAGTGTTGGTTTCAGAGTTCGTTGCACTGTTTAACTTTTTACACTAGCACTATGTTCTCATGAGTATAATGCAGTAACACTTTGTTCTCACGGGTAAAATGTTTGAAAGTTAGAAGCACTTAGAATTCACTTGAAAAAAATTTTTTACTACACTGTTTATTTCAACTGGTCCCTGTTTCGGCGCCAGTTAATGAGTTTTATCCGTGAAACATAAAAAAGATAATTTTATTAATTCAAAATACTATATTTTAGTTCACAATTCGATAAAGACTGCTTAATTATTCTAAACAATATCTACTTATACTAAAAATTATGCTTGCCCAAGCAAAAGTAAGAAATAAAAGATACTATAAATTATTTGTTGATTCAACATTTTGGATGTTGAACTAATTAATGTGGAGGCACGTGGCGGATGCGCGTGTTTGCAATAATAAGTTGAGTCAGCATGTTATGTGTTGTATTAGGGTGTTAACTTATATTTATATATATATATATATATATATATATATATATATATATATATATATATATTATATATATATATTGAGGTTGGGTAGGTTATATTAAAAACCTGCTTAAATATATTGTTCAATTAAATTTAGTTTTACTAAATTCAGTTTTCTAAAAAGAAAACTTCCTGTTCATTTTTCATCGCCTAATATGCATCATCGTAATTCGAATTAATCAAACTACCCTAATAATAATTCCAGTTATATTGCCGGAGTAGAAGCTACATTTATGAACCATTCTTCAAAATCTAGTGAAGGACGTGTCGATGCATATAATTATGTTACAGGCTCTTCTTCTCCATTAGCTAGTGATTCAAGTAGTAATCAGTTTAGTGATAGTATTTATAATCTAAAGGCTGATTTACAGCGTATTGCGATCGATACGGCTATATGTGGAGTAACGATGATTGATTGATTGATTGATTTTGAATGTACTGCCAAGCATTAAGCAGGATATCCCGGAAAGCGCCGGGCCCACAGTACACCCGTTTTTACATTTACTTGGAAGGATATGGAAGGATACTAGTTAAATTATTGAGTTCAACCCGGTTACAGACACCTTGGCGGCCAATAGTTAGTACATTTTTGTGGGTTAGGGAAAGGAAAAGTATGTTAGTTATGACATAATTGGTCCGATTTCCCGGTAGCCAATATTCAAACTACTGTTAGTGTAAGACAATCACATTTTTGTTGTACTGCTCTGCATTTTGCCATCTCTTATCAGCAACTCCAGTATCCCGTCAATCTTCTGTGATCTGCAATGGTACCCTGAAAACAGAATCTATTAATTAACTAATTGGTCTTAGCCGTAGGCTGTAATAAATTGAATTAATTTTTAATCTTAAATTACAAATTCATTAATTCTTAATATAATAACATAATTATATAATATTATAATTCCTAATATGCTGTAATAAATTGGGTTAGTTTTTGCCTGAAATTTACAATTAATTAATTTTTTTACATTTATAAAAATATGAAATTATAAAAATTATAAAATAATATAAATTAGATTTTATAAATTTGATTAAATATTACAAATCAATTGGATTAACCGCTTTACGACCAATACGTCATATAATCACTGAAAATCTAATTTATACATCTTATAATATAAATATACCTTATAATATAATAAGAAAATAATATAATAATATAGTTATAATAATACAGGTTAAGTATAAACTGCATCAAAAATTTGGTGATGAACCAAATTTAGAAATTTAAAATCCTAAAATGCCTAAAGGAAGGGGCGTAAAAGAAATAAAATTCCTAAGGAAGACTACGCTTGTGCAAAGAGACCCTCTGAGTACAGGAAAATCTGTTCTAAGTGAGATAAACAGTAAGTAAGAGATATAAAAAAAAAACTGTACACAGACGACTTTGTGAAGCGAATGTAAAAAGAAGCCATTTATAAGCCAGAAGAATAATAAAAAATAAAAAAAAAAGAATAAAAAAAACGGCTAAACTTTGCTCGTACCTATTTAGCGAAACCTGCTGAGGTCTGGCGGATAATATTATGAAACAACGAATCATTCTTTTCTTTAGATGGAAGCTACGGAAAGAAATATTTTTTATTCGACACCTCAATAAAAAGACTTTCGTAACATAACAATTCTAACTCGGCACAGCGGAGGAGGCGAAGTAATGGTTTGTGGTGTTTTAGCTATAATGACATAGAAGATCTCACAGTGCTGCCGGGAAAAGTTACTTCAAGCACATATTTGGTGGCCCTTAATGAATATGCAATGGTTTCCGGGTGTAAATTGATAAGTTAATAAATTTTTTTTTCATGTAACGGCTGGTAGCTATTTGCAATTTAATATCAATTCATCAAACATGATACTCCAGCCAACAATTTATAAACCACAAAATTCAGCCACCAATCACATTCAAAATCCTGTCCTACTACTATATCGATACCTCGGGCCAACTGCCCATCCTCAAGACCCCCTAATTACCAGAAAGAAAATAGAAAACAAAAATTATACAGACCAAGATAAAAAACCCAACTTTAACATATAAAACACGAAACAAACAAAACCCACATAAAAAACTGTATATAAATACAAATAACACAAAATATAGTTATGCAGAAAACACTAAAAACAAACAAATTTTTCTCATACATCACAAAAACAAACAAATATAATAAACATCAGATAATATAATAATATAATTATCACCGAGACGTCCGCACATGAATAAAAGACCACTCTCCCAAAAAACAAGCCAAAAACCCACGCCATAATCCCAAGTATACAATGAAACAAAAAACCCATACGAAATCACACGAACACAAATAGACACTGCACACCAACACTGCCAACAAATGGATCACAAAAAATAAACAACAATGCCCCGTACTCTCACACTCACACACACACAAACAAACACACACACACACACACACACACACACACACACATACACACACACACCAATGCAAAACCACAATGACGCCATCATACACTTCATGACCCATACAACACTATACCTCAATCATCCAAAACACTGCACATACCCTATACAAACGAAAACACATGAACAATGCAGCTACACTAAAAAAGTTCTGACCGTTACTGATATATACCACTAATAGCTTATCAATAATAGTCAGAACCCTCCCAGCACAACAGCACTGCCCACGTGTTCCCGCCTAAACCACACATGTACAATATTTTAGATAACTGAAACAATACTATATAGGTCACAAAACTTATGATAACGTCACTATGGCCCCGCACCGGCGTATTTATGAAGACAAGATACCGTCATCCATCCTTCACGATCCACCCGCTAGCAATGCCGATGTACACCACATATCTACGCTCATATTATCCTGCATCAATCCTTCACCCCGCTATACACTCAAAATTACGGCGCGAATTCTTAACTTGTTTTCCCGAAGTAAACAATCTTTCCATTCATATGCAGACAACTCAATGCAACCGATGCCAACTACCCCTATCCATCCCTGTGATGTATAAAACAAATCAACTATTTCCCAATACGTCGTCTGCTTAACCACACCTTGTGCCATCCACACTCACATACAACCCCCCATGTAAGTTTTATCCATCCAATGTTCCATACATCAAGCTAAGTCTTCCATTCTAGTCTGTACAACCCCTACTCTCCCTCCTCCCTATAACCAGCAAAAAATCCTGAAGATGGGCAGCTAGCCCGAAACATCGATAGAATTACAAAACAAAACCTTGATTATGATTCGTAACCAAAATATACTGTCCATAAACCATTGGCCGGAACAACACGTTCAATGTACTAACATTAAATCGCAAATTGATAAGAACACACTTATTACGGCAAAATAATCCTCCAATCTACAAAAGTAAATTTATAACTAAATTTATTGAATATTTGGGTCAAGTAACTATGTACTGGTCACCATAAATATCCGATCTATGGCATTGCATAAAAACTAACAACAACTTCAACAATATTGCAATGATGCTACGCAACAAAATCATTCAATCTTATTGACTACCCTGTCACCTATATTCCAATTTTTATATTTTGTGACTTAGAAATCGTGCATCTCTTTAGAAGGAAGCAACGGAAAATATTATTTTTATTCGACACCTCAATAAGAAAGTTTTGTAATATAACAATGCTAATTCGGCACAGTAGAAGAGGCAAAGTAACGGCTTGAGAGAGTTTTAGCTATAATGGCATAGGAGATCTCACAATGCTGAACGAAAAAGTTACTTCAAGCACATATTTGGAGGCCCTTAATGAATATGCAGTAGTTTTCGGATGTAAAATGATAAGAACTCCAATCCACAAAAGTAAATTTATAACTAAATTTCCTAAAGATGTGGACCAAAAAACTTTAGACTGGCCAACACAAATCGCTGAACTTAATCCTATAGAGAATCTATGGCATTACATTAAACAAAAATAACAACAACTATTAAAAAAAACGCACAATGCAAATGTTTAACGAAATAAAACTCATTTGTGATGAAATCCTTAACCAAATTGTAGAAAACCAATCCATGCAGTATTACCTTGAAATTGTTAATAACAACGGTGGCAGTACCTCCTACTGAGTTTACAGGGAAAAGTGAATAAATTTGGATTAGTTTTGTAATTTTTAGTCAACTTTATCATGAGGTACATAGAATCACGAACTACAAAGACTCCCAATCCTCCGTCTCACCAAATCAAAAATCAAAAATCAACAACTAACCATGACTATACAAAAAAAAAATTGTCCTTGTAGTTGTTCCATCAAGCTCATATTCCTAATGACAACTTCCGCAGAACAAACCACACAATCTCTGCTCGATACAAATAATCCCAACCACGACTGTATTTGTGTTACCATATATGATTTTTTTTTTTTTTTTTTAACAATAAAATTAACGTGTTTCTACAAATTAAAAAAAAAAATTAATAAAATATTATTAAACATTTTATTTTGCAATTTTATCAATGCATCGACGACGCAACTTGGTAATCACCCGTTAAATGAAGCGCATCAACAAAATAAAATCAAAATAACAAAAACAAAAACCTCAACAAATATAATAACGAAATATAAATTACATGCAAGAAGAGGCTATATGTGGAGTAACGATGAACAAAATATTAGTAGTCCTTCATAACTATTTTCCATGGCTGCCGGTAAACGTTAGGCTTTTAAAGAACACAACCCGAGTAGCCGACATTGTACATTTTTGTTTTGGTGTCTAATATTTTTATTTAGGATTATCTAGGGCACTCGATTATTTTTTGAAGAAATACAAGTTGAGTTATCTTGGTAATATTGAAATAGACTTAGGAATTGATGGTTTACCTGTATCTAAAAGTTCCAACAGTCAAATATGGCCTCTAATGGTTAATATAGTAGGGTTTAAAGATATTTTCGTAATCTCAGCTTGTCATGGACGGTCTAAAAATATAGATTTTAATTTAGTTTTAAAAGATTTTATCGAAGAGATGGAGATACTGGAAACCGTTGGATTTGACATTGGTTCACAAAACATTAAAGTGAAAGTTAGAGGTCTCATTTGCGATAGTGACGCTAGATGTAAAGTACTAAGCGTTAAGTCCCACTCATTTTATTTTTCTTGTACCAAGTGTTCAATAAAAGGCGAAAAAATAAATAAAGGGCATATAGTATTTCCATATTCACAATTATTACTGGCAGCTCCTAGGACAGATGAAACTTTCAAAAACAGGGTTGATTTAAATCATCACAAGGAAATTAGTCCAATTGCACTAGAAAATATTAATTTTGGTTGTGTGACACAGGTCCCAATTTATTACATGCATTGCATTCTCTTAGGTGTCACAAAACAGCTGATTTTCTTTTGGATAAAAAAGTGAGGATTTACATTTTCATTATCACAGTTTCAAATTCAAACAATATCGGAAAATTTAATGAAAATAAAATTACCTCAAGAGTTTAATAGACAACTCCGTAGCCTAGAAGAATTTGAACGCTGGAAAGCAACTGAATTAAGACATTTTTTACTGTACACAGGACCTTTAGTGTTAAGGGATAGTCTGCCAGCAATTTTTTACAATCATTTTTTAAATCTTTCTGTTGCCATTTCGATAATTTTAAATACAAATTACCACGTTTCCCACAATCAATTGGCATCTTCGTTACTTAAAAAATTTGCTCAAGAAATGAAAGTTTTATACGGTCCATCGAGCGCAACTTTCAATTTACATAGCTTACTTCATCTACCAGAAGAGTGTGTTCGATATTCCACGTCGTTAAACGACATTAGTGCCTTTAAATTTGAAAATTATCTGTCATCAATTAAATTAAAAATTAAATCTGGTTATTTACCATTGCAACAATTGTATAACAGATTATCTGAAGGAATTTTTTTTATAGTCAATTAAGTCATTTGAGAATTAACTATTTAAATTTATTTTGTATAAGAACAATTATGTTTTAAATAATTGAATTTATAGTTAATAGCATTGTCTGCATCATAAATACTGTGATAGTTGTTTTCCGCATATGTCCGAATTTTTGACCACCTCTCCATAGTAAATCTGAGTGTAATTCGGACATGATTTCGGAAAAAAGTCAGAGATGAATTCATCAAAGTGTCCGAAATATCCAATTTTTTCCGGATATAAATATACTTGGGTTACGCAGTAAAAAGTACCAAACACATGGGTTATTTGCTCACCTGTTATTTGACACTCTAACTAAAACATAGTATTGGAATACACCAATTTCATAAATTATTTCGTTGCTATGACAATTATAATAAACGATAATAAATATCGCACAATATAAATCTAATTTTTCTTCATAGTTTTCTAGATTTTGACTTCACATTTTAAATCATGTCATTGTAAACCATATTGTTACATTCATACAATGAGAGTAGATACAATGTTCTACAATGTAGAGTTTAGAAACGCACTCCTGGTAAGACATATTAAACATATGATGGTAACAAATAAAAATATTTGGTTGGTGTCCCTTGTGATTGTTCATTATATCGGAACTACTATGGTTCTACTACATATGTCTGCGATACCGACAGTAATGATCCATCGACAATTGTTTTTTAAAGAGCTGGAGCGGAATACACATATGCTTGTGGAGCAGCAACGGTTTTGTAAGCAACTGATGGAGCACTATATGCACAACATATTGTGGTGCGTATAATTTATATAAGACTTGTGTTTGTACAAGGGTTTTTTGTACAACTGGAGTAACGAGTGATGTAATCCGGGCGGCTTTGTTGCGTACAATGGTCGAGCTTTAGTGTGATATGGTGGTTGGTACTTTTTGGACATTGTCACCTACTTAAGCGTGCCAAGATTTTCGGCAACGGTGTATGCGACCGGAAAAACATAGTTACCAGCAGCGATGACGATAAAAGCAGACAATACCACCAATTTAAAAATTTTGATTTCTAATTTTGAAAAAGGTCTGTGTTGTAAGTTAATCTTGAATAAACTCTTAAGTTTGATTGATACTATTAACCATGGTTAATTTAGCTTATATATATAGCAAATAGTTATATGTACAAAAAAATTTCGTGACGGTAAAATATTTTTGACCCTGATTGTAATATTATTTAAGTTCACTTTCAATTTTTTCAGCACGTACGAGGAATTGGTCACCTTTTGTTACCATAAAGAACTAATTATAGTACGTGCACTCGACACACCTGATTTTATGGTAACGGGTTTTATGTGTTTAATTGTTTGTCATTTGGTGGTGCAGCGAACTGGCGAAAGTACATTACTTTTCTAGAATAAAGCCGACGATCATTTGTTGAAGATGTTTTTCCTTGCAATTATACAACTTGCAAGTTATTGCAAGTGTGATAAATTTTTTAAATTTGATATTACTCTTTCTAAATATCACAAATTATGTAAGGAAGTCCTTCAAATGTTCCTGAAGAGAATTAAAACTACCTTAAAAATATATGCGCTTTGGGAATAAAGTAGAGAAGACATCAACATTTTTAGTTAGTTCTGTTATTCAATAAAATGATGATCCACTTTTTAACGAAACATAACAGAAGTAACCTTTCGTTAAATCAAACACATCACAACAACATCTTCCACCTTCTGTCTAACCAGGTATGATTTTTAACACGATTACTCGTGAACAGAGTCATCTTTAATAGGAAACTGTAACTATAAAATTATACTCTGACTTGACCTCTTACATTGAATAGATGAACTACGCATAAGCTACTAAGCTACTACATTAAATAAGGATACAAAAGATTTCTTGATAATTGAGTTTCGACTGTAGTTGGGAAAAAATCTGTAAAGGCTGTAACTATATATACATGACACATATATTGGCAAATTTAATTCGCCAGTTTTTTCTGCAACCTCACATACATAGTACATTCAATGAAAATTGAAAAATGTCAAATTCTAGTGACGAGGTACTTAAAAAGTTAGCGGCACTAGCCACTTAAGCAACAACATGCAAACAGTAGATAATTTACATACTTTTATAAAAAAGCGATGATGAAATCAAAAGGCCTTTGATAGGCTAAACATCATTTGTTATTGAGAATTTTGGGAATTTTAGAATTTACTTAAATATTCCACAATTTTCATGGGATAACCATCAGTTGTTTTTGAGAATTTTGGGAACTTTTCAATTTTGATAAGCTAATCGTTATTTGGTATTGAGAAATTTGGAACTTTTGAATTTTCCTAAATATTCCACAATTTTGATAGTTTTTTTTGAGTATTTTGAGAATTTTGAAAATTTTATGTTTCCCCAAAGATTCTACAATTTTGATAGACTAACCGTCAGTTGTTTTTGAGAATTTTGGGAATTTTGGAATTTTAATTGTTTTTGAGAATTTTGGGAACTTTTGAATTTTCTTAAATATTCCACAATTTTCATGGGATAACCATCAGTTGTTTTTGAGAATTTTGGGAACTTTTCAATTTTGATAAGCTAACCATCATTTGGTATTGAGAAATTTGGAACTTTTGAATTTTCCTAAATATTCATATATTTTGATAGTTTTTTTGAGTATTTTGAGAATTTTGAAAATTTTATGTTTCCCCAAATATTCTACAATTTTGATAGACTAACCGTCAGTTGTTTTTGAGAATTTTGGGAATTTTGGAATTTTAATTGTTTTTGAGAATTTTGGGAACTTTTGAATTTTCTTAAATATTCCACAATTTTGATAGGCTAACCATCAGTTGTTTTTGAGAATTTTATGAAAATTTTGGGAACTTTCCACAAATTTCTAGAATTTTAATAGGCTAACTATCAGTTGTTTTTGAGAATTTTGGGAACTTTTGAATTTCTCTAAATATTGCACAATTTTGATAGGCTAACCACCATTTGTTATTGAGAAGTTTGGAACTTTTGAATTTTTCTAAATATTCCACAATTTTAATAGCTTTTTTTGAGAATTTTGAGAATTTTGTGTTTCCCCAAATATTCTACAATTTTGATAGACTAACCATCAGTTGATTTTAAGAATTTTGGAAATTTTGGAATTTTCAAAACCATCAATTGTTTTTGAAAATTTTGGAATTTTTTAATTGTTTTTAATATTCCACAATTTTGATAGCCTAACCATTAATTGTTTTTAGGAATTTTGGGAACTTTTGAAATTTTCTAAATATTGGAATTTTAATTGTTTTTGAGAATTTTGGGTACTTTTGAATTTTCTTAAATATTCCACAATTTTGATAGCTTAACCTTCAATTGTTTTTAAAAATTTTGGGAACTTTTGAGTTTTCTTAAATATTCCACAATTTTGAAAGTCTAACCATCAGTTGTTTTAGAGAATTTTAAGAAATTTTGAGTTTTCCTTAACTTTTCACAATTTTGATAGGCTAACGACCATTTTTTTTTGAGAATTTTAGGAACTTTTGAATTTTCTTAAATATTCCACAATTTTGATAGGCTAACCATCAGTTGTTTTTGAGAATTTTATGAAAATTTTGGGAACTTTTCACAATATTCTAGAATTTTAATAGGCTAACCATCAGTTGTTTTTGAGAATTTTGGGAACTTTTCAATTTTGATAAGCTAACCATCATTTGGTATTGAGAAATTTGGAACTTTTAAATTTTTCTAAATATTCCACAAGTTTGATAGTTTTTTTTGAGTATTTTGAGAATTTTGAAAATTTTGTGTTTCCCCAAATATTCTACAATTTTGATAGACTAACCGTCAGTTGTTTTTGAGAATTTTGGGAATTTTTGAAATTTTCAAAACCATCAATTGTTTTTGAGGATTTTGGGAACTTTTGAATTTTCTTAAATATTCCACAATTTTGATAGGCTAACCATCAGTTGTTTTTGAGAATTTGGGAACTTTTGAATGTTCCTAAATATTCCCAAAATATTTTTGAGAATTTTGGGAACTTTTGAATTTCTAAATATTTCACCATTTTTATAGGCTAACCATTATTTGTTCTGAACAATTGACTCCATGATTCTGAAAGATGACTCCATTTACGTTTGCCGTTGTAATGCCGGTGATGATCGTTGCTAATTTTGTTTTAAGGTAATTGGTTCATTTGGCTCACAGTTCAATAGATTTGCTTTTATTTTCTGTCCGTAATAATCGGTACTTATTAGTATATAGACTTGATTAGGTTCATCAAAGGATCTGCCCATTTCAATTTGTTTGTGTTGTTCCAACTGTTCGGTACAAACAATTCTCCAAGGAGGTTACTACTTACATTTTTAAACACCAGATCTTTAAATCTTGGAATAATTGTGTTGAGTGCGCTGTTCCCGCTTCTATTGATCCCATGCCGGCAATGTTTGCTTTAATCGGGGTCTTCATTGTTGTTCATTTCCCTGAGGCTGCTGAACGATTCTACGCTTAGTGTGGTAGATCTAGTATTGCCTTTATATGAGGGTTGGCAAACGTTCACCCGTCTTGAAATCTGGCGATTAAAGTGGTCCACGTACTGTCAAATAATTATTTTCAGTTAATGGCAGATGAATAGACAGCTTCGCTGCTTGTCTTCTAGATAGAGCTTAACTGCACAGTGTAAAGTTTAACTAACCAGGCTGTAGAAAACGAAATTTTTAACTGTAGGTAATTTCATTTTGGCACTCCTTTAAGTGTCACCTTCACGCGTATTTTCTTAAGATCGTTCTCTAACTTCTCCTGCAAGAACATGATGACAGCCTCGTAGTCCAACTGAATTTCAGAAAATAACAGGTAATGTATTTATTTTCAGTTTCTGCTTCAGAAGCATTTGTTAAAATTTCTCGGTGATTCTGACCGAAAAAGGCCAAAACTTCGAAAACCAATTATGAGGCAATATTTTGAATCTTGTTTTAGGATGCTGCAAAAATTATTGTTTTTTTTTTTTAAGTTTAGCTTTGGCAATTTGTATATCTTGTAGCATTGATCCTGCAATTTTTCGACTAGCTCTTTCACTTTTAGTATTGCAAGTGATGCAAACTTTCTCATCTTCCCTTTCTAATAGGTATGACAAGGCGTCTAGTTTTTTATTTTCAAAGTGCTATTTGTCCAGTTGCTTTATTTTGGTAGATTGTCCTGGTGTTTCTTGCTCTTTTGCCTTAAGAAATAAAATCCTAGTTGTTTCGCATATTCTCTTCACTAGATCGTAGTAATTTGGCACTCTTTATTGGTGATCGGCGAGTAAAGTGTGAATTAGTTCTATATCTACAGTGCAAAATCTATCGAAGAGTAGTTGGAGATTTGTCAGACAGTTCTTATTTTATTGTCTTCCTCTCTTTTCTTAATTCCAGATTAGGTTAGAGATAATAAGTCAAAGACCTATTTAAAGCGTTTGGTGCAAGCTAATGTGCTTGAGAAACAAGTGAGCAAACGCAGAGGTTGAGGTCGGCAAGCAAGAAAATTTCTTTCTTTCTACTTATCTTTAACAACATGGGGAGGATTTTGCTCATTACTTTGAATCTCTTCTTAATTATGCTATGATATTATTTTATACCTTTGCTGTTCCTGAATGAAAGGGCTAATGCCATTTAGAGAAAAGCTTTACAAAAAAGTGACATTTTCCATAAATAAATAAAAATTTTATTTAATTTTTTATCTACAAAATATTCTAAAGATCAGCCATTAGATGAGCTGGAGTTTACCATGCATGTACTGCTGGTGCTGAGTAGTATGATGGTCCGGAAACATATTTAACAGCTGGTGCGGCATATTGAACATATGATGGTGATGAATAAACATATTTGGTTGGTGTGCTTTGTGATTGTTCAGTGTATCTGACCGAATCTGGTTCAGCTACATATGTTTTCGACACCGACGATGATGATCCATCGACAATGGTTTTTTGAAGAGCTGGAGCGGAATACACATATGTTTGTGGAGCAGCAATGGTTTTGTATGCTACTGACGGAGCACTGTATACAACTTGTTGTGGAGCATATGCGCTATACACAACTGGGGTCTGTACGATTTGCTTTTGTACAACTGAAGCAACGAGTGGTGTAATCCGGGCAGCTTTATTGTGTACAATCGTTGAACTTTGATGGGATACAGCGGTTGGTACATTTTCGACTATTTCTCCTACTTTAGCGTATCCATGATTTTCTGCCACGGTGTAGGCAACAGGAGATGAAACATAACCAGCGGCAGCTACGGTAATTAGAGCTGACAATACCACCAATTTGAACATTTTTATTTAGTTATGAAAGAGGTCTGTATTGTAGGTTACTCGAATAAACTCTTAAGTTAAACTGATAAATTGTTAACGGTTTTGCAAGCTTATATAGTAAAGAGTAAATTAATTTTGTTTTGTTGTATACGCGCACATTGTAAACAAAATACGACATTTTATAAGACAATTATTGACCCTGAAATTTTTATTGTTACCTACGTAAGATAAATTTCTTATACATTATATACTTCTACCTGTAAGGTGATTCAATTTAGACTAGAAATTAATTTAATGTAATGTTTGTAACCGGATTCAAATTATTTTACCATAGGCAATATTTAAACCATAGTTTTATCTAAAATTAGGGGAGTGCATAAGAAAAATGCAGTCTCATCTTTAGTCAACTCGATGAAGGGATTTTAATGGAGCCACCCGTATATCTCGTAAAGTACTTTTACACGATGATGGTATCCTTAGAATACTGCCACAGCGTCCTCTGTTCGTTGTGGAGGCATCTAAAATACGGATAGACTGCTGGATGGATTACTCGCATCCATAAAATCTATTGCTAAAAAAATCAAAAACTGGATACCGCCAAAATTTACCTGTTTTTCAAATTTTGCTCATTTAGGGATACGCGGATTAAGATTGGCACCCAAAGAGTCGTCCTCAGAAATGGGCATCAGTGTGAACATATCGGGGGCAAAGGTAAACCAATTATCAACAATCAGCAAGACCAAGAAAGATAAACCACCACCATCAATCAATATCACACATGTCGATAAAATAGCGTTATCCAAGTGTTAATGGAAGAAGTGGCAGAAAAGGAGTATACGCTTGTGTCGCTAGACAACAACGACTGGAAGGTAAATATGGCTGATCCAGGACGCTATAGAAAACTGCATTGAATGATAAAGGTCTCCAATGGTATATATATGAAGACATATAAAGTAGCCCAAACACTGCAAAACATGCGAAATAGAGCATACAAAAGCCGTCCAATGAGAGCAACGAAAGAAAAAGGAAGCTCCAAAAACTGTCACTACGTTCCATAATGCGAAAGTGACAGAAGGATTCCCATACTTACAAGCAGCAAGACAAGCACTACCTGGGCCTGCAGATCAAAATGTTAGAATTCAACAAGCCAAGACAACAATGCAAAATATCCTAAATGCTATTGTTAATCGCTTCTCTAAAATAGTATAAAATATAGAGTTTCTAAACAAACGACAAGATATTTTGAACAGCAAGTACCTACCAGATTTGTAGCAAATAAGCTACTTTATCTGATCCCTCACAACAAAAAATGAACAAAACACTATGAATACTAACCTGGAATTGACTTATACAGCATCTTCCAGAGCTAGACATTTTTTTGAATACAGAAAAAATGGATATTGGCTTAATAGCAGAGAGCCATTTAAATATAAAGTCTTATGCAAAAATAAAAGGTTACTCTTGTTACAATTCTATACATCTATCAGAAAGAGCTAGGGGTGGAGCAACTTACTTCATCAGAGACAACATCAAACACTTCGAAGATGTCAAACTCGAAATCGAGACCATGCAAATTGTTTCACTTAGCGTCCAACTAAATATTACAAGAAGCTGCGGGTTGTTGCAATATATTGTCCACCAAGTCATTAACTTCGAGACTAATATCACCTAACGGTAGAGAACTATTACAAGCTGTACATCAATTAAACTGCGACTTTCATTCAAGTGATATTCTTATACTAATTGGCTAACGGACACAAACAAAATACCAGTCGTGAATGACTTCTTCATAGCTAAAGGTATTTCAGAAAACTATATCCACTTTGAAAATAATGAAGGTTTATCCTCGGATCATTCTCCAATCATAATTACGATCAGTGAAACAAAAAGAAAAGCCACCAAGGTTAACAAGCCGAGAGACCAATTGGGAAATCTCCGCACTGTTATTTGAGAAAAGTATTGATCTTCAAGCCCCGATCAAAATCCAAACACAACTTGAAAGAGAAATCAAGCTGCTCATAAACAATATACAGATCGCAGCATGGGAAAGCACTCTTCCTGACAAAAAATAAACCTCACAAGAGTGAAACATTTACACAGGAAATAAGAAATCTGATTAGAGAAAATCGGAAAGCTCGCAAAATCTGGCATATAGAATCGAGCACCAGAGAGCAAAACTATTTTCAATCAGCTCAAAATTAAACTGCGGAAGTTAATTCAAGAAACCAAAGTGGTAAGCTTCAACAAATATTTAATAAGTCTTTCTGGCCACAAAGAAAGTGATTACTCCTTATAAAAAGCTACAAAAGGACTGAAAAGACCAAAACATCAGGGTTTTATTCCAAAGAAAATGACTTTTCTGCACGACTAATAACCAAATGTGGACTGATGTAAGGAGGTTGTAAAGATTACACGTGAGAACACAGAGAATGTTTGGATGCTGGTGAAGACCATCATTTCATCAAAATGATGTTTTAAACATTTCACGAAGTCAGATTGTGGAATTTTGCTTAAATCATGGTCGAAAAATTGACCAAGAACTCGTAAAGAAGTTCCGAATACTAATTCAGCTGAAGTGGCTTGTAGCTCCTCGCTATAAGTAGTCCTTAGGCCAAGTATAATTGATGGAAAAATTCTAGTCCAATCTGTGCGATTATGACACATAATGGCAGATTTGATGATACGGTGCCATTGTTCGATCATGCCATTACATTTTGGGTTATAGGCAGTTGTTCTTTTTCTCTCGAACCCAAGTAATTTAGATAATTCTGAAAAAAGATGGGACTCGAATTGTCCTCCATGGTCTGTTACAATAGACACTGGAATTTCGTCACATGTAATTGGAATTTCGCTATTTTTTTTGTAACCTTTTAGAAAATCGTTTAATGAAATTTGATCGAAAGCTGCGTGGGGAAACCGATGGTAAAAATTTATCATGCCTAAAAATCGTTTTAATTGTTTTACGGTATGCGGACGTTCGAAATTAGTGAAGCATTTACGTTGCGCCCTAAAAAGTTAACTTGGGTATTGGCGAAAATGCATTTATCCAAATTAATAACTAGACCGAATTTTGATAATCTTTCAAAGATAATTTTGAGATCAAAATGTTCCTCGAACGATTTTGATGCAACTAAAATGTCATCCAAATAGATGAAACAGAATGATAAACCGAATAAAGCAGAATGCATCAATCGTTGAAATGATTGAGCTGCATTGCGGAGGCCAAAACTCATTTTACAGAATTCAAATAATCCGAAAGGTGTTGAAATGGCCGCAATTTGATGATGCGCTCTAATTAAATCCGAAGTAGAGAACATTTTGCACCCATCCAATTGATACGAAAAGTCCTGAAGGTATGGAATTGGACACCGATCAGGTACTGTGACGTTATTAAGGCTCTGTAATCCCCACAGACTCGCCAAGTTCCATCTTTTTTCTTAACGTGATGCAATGGACTTGACCATGCATTGTTACTGGGTCTACAGACTCCTTGTGTCATCACTTTTTGACATTCAATTTTAGCGTCCTCCAATATCCTCTGTCTCTGCAAATCGACCAAAAGTCCGTTTTTTTTAGAAAATCTGCACCAAATATAGTGACATCCATGATGATAAATTTCCAAACAAAATTTCGTCTTAGGCCAAAATTTAACTTAAAATTGCAAGTTCCAAAAGCATTTACCCGAGTTCCGTTAGCCGCGAATAAACTGAATCGATCACTAAATTATTATGTCCAATTTTACATCGGCTTCGGTATCAATTAAAAACTTGTATTTTGTACAAATGTCCGTGATTAGAAAACGACTCGAACCTGCTTCGTCATTGTTAGTCGTCTCTTTATGATGAGCACTTAGTTTTTTGTATTTACCGATTTTTGCATGAATTCAGCGTGCCTTTTGCAAGACGATTTTAACGCCTTGTCTCCGAATCGCTGATGGTAAAAACACATTTCTTTATCAAAATTTCTACTATTTGATTGCGACCTATTTCTTGAATTTTGCGAGTCTGAACGAATAGAACAACGGGAGCAAGAATTTATTTTCAACTGTAAAAATTTTGCATTTAAATCCGTTTCCGAAAACGATGACGAATGCTTTTTTGTAGAAGAAACGGAAACAGGATTGAATTTTGCGGCTGAATATTTTCTGAATTTTTAATCGAATGGATCTGCAGATTAGACATTGTTTCAAAAACGGAATCAGCCAGATCTGCTAATGCTAAATCATTTTATAATGGTGTCAAAATTAATTGGAATTGATGGGGTAATCTTTTCAACCAAAGTTGCTTAACAGAACCTTCATTAAAACTAGTACAAGCATTTAACTATAATCGAGCCAAAAGTTGGAAAGGTTTCCGGTCTTCCAAAGTTAAGCCAAGCAATAATTTATTTAATTTACATTTTTCCGAATCTCCCATCCGTCTAATTACCTCATTTTTAAATGTAGTTAGTGTGCTCCTTTGTATTTCGTTATTAAGTCTGCGAAGGTTTCATGTAACCTTACGTCTAAAGCACCAACAGCATGTGAATACTTGGTGGCTTCGGCTCCTCCAAAATTAAAAACAAAACTGTAGGATTCTGCTGGTATAGTGGTTGTGGAGTTTTGAAAAACACTGGTGCTATATGGTTACGATGTGTTTTTACAAGATTTGTACAAGTTGAACCTATGTTATTTGAATTAGCCGAAATACTACCACTACCGCCTGAAGCGAGTTGAGCAGACAAAATACCTTGATCAATTGATATTTTTAATTGCGATTGTGTAATTGTGACTTGGCCCGGAACAATAGTTCATAGCACATGAAAATACCTTTCTAATGCAAAAAGAGGCCGAGTTAGATATACGACCAATTACAATAAAATAACTGAAAAATGAAATCAAACATAACCTAAATGCAAAAACCGCTCCTGGATACGATTTTGGATCAGAAAAGTATCTTAAGAAGTTGCTATACATTTTACATTTCTCCGGGGCCAATTTACATTTCTCCGGGGTCAAATACCTCTCTTCAAAATGAAGCCACCTCAGTGTACACAGAGTAACATACTCACATAGTATATGCTCTGCGGTTTCTATCTATAACAATTTTCAACCGACTTAGAATCCAAGCAATTAGAAGCCAGTGCTGTCGGACAAAATGTGGATGGAAGTGCCTTTAAAACCTTTGTTCATAATTGTTAAGATGCAAGTTTCGATGGCGTAAATCGGTCTCAAAGTATCGATCTCCATATAAAGGAGCAATAAATAACTTATCATCTTCAACTTTCAAGTTGTGTTGTCGAATCCGCCATCAACTTGACTTTCTCCATTCGCTCCATATAATCGGCGTCCTGAAAAGATGGAAAGTTCAGGTCAATATGCAGAATTTGAATTGAGGAAGCCGCAGTCAGGGAAGAGAGGGATAAAGGATCTACTGAATCGGCAGATAAGGAGGCAGAAAAGGAATAACTTCCAGATCGACCATCGCCAGGGTTAACGTTCTCGCTTTATGAATTATCACCACAAGGAAGAGATTCTTCAATAAAAACTCGTGACAAGGCGTCAGGAACGACGTTTACGTCTGCAATTTAACGCTCCACCGCGCAAGAAGCTCTGATAGATCCTTCTGTGACATAAGCCACCGCAAACTAGCATGGTCGGTGTATATCACAAAAGGATACCCCTCTATATAAGGCCGGAACTTTTGCACACTGAGCACCATTGCGTAGCTTTCTATGGATTGATCGCTGAATCTGCTGCGGCTGACCATCTAGATTTAGCAGACTTCCCAGTAAGATCGGTTAAAGGAGAAGCTAAAGCAGCAAAATTGGGGATGAAGCGGCGATACCATCCACACATTCCCAGGGAACTTCTAATATGCTTGATAGTTTTGGGAATCGGAAACTCCAAGATAGCTTTACATTTCTCTGGATTTGTGCGCAAGCAACCATCACCAACAACATAACCCAAATAGTTGACTTCCTTCAAATTCCTCTTAGCTAAATTGATGGTCAGACCAGCAGTCTTTAACCGTAAAGCAACCTCCCTCAACAACTCAAAATGCTCATGTAGAGAGGCGGATCATCGAGGTACACAAAGACCTTATCGTGCAACTGATGCGGAATTACTTTGTGCATGAGGCAACAAAGCGTCTGTGGTGCGTTGCATAGCCCAAAAAGCATGACGTTGAACTGGTATAAGGGCCTAACAATCCATTAATAAGAAGAAGCGGATACACATCCTTGAAGGTAGCCTTATTCAGTTCTCTAGCATCTAAGCACAGACGAACTTTACCATTGGCCGTACGCACCCAAGTGACCGGCGAGCTTTGGAACTTTGTGACCACTCGATAACCCCCAGAGAATCATCTGATCTAACTCAGCATACATCAACTTTTGTACTGCCGAAGAAACGGAATAAAAACGTTGCTTTACTGGTTTGGTAGATCCAACGTCAATGGAATGAGACAGGAATGGTGTTTTACCTCATTCCAACTTAGAACTAGATGGGAACAATTCTTTAACTACATTCAAGATCTAAAGAGAGAGTGTGGAATTTGTATGAGTCTTCGGATCCAGTATGGTCAAAGAAGGGCTTAGGGAGGAGATCTTTCCAACAATCTCAAACAGATTCCAAAAATATATTCCCAGATAGAGGGAATGTTCCAAAGAAGGAACCAGGTACAACATCAGAGAATGAGAGGTATTATCCAAGTGGACCAGTGCACGCACGTACCCGAACACGCGTTGGGGTTGTCCACTCGCAGTATTAATCTAAAGGGGAATATTATGAATTTTAACCAAAGGATTATGAAGTAGCTTATCCGATCCACTAGAAAAGCACTGGGATAAGTTCCCAGTGAATTCGACATTCTGTGGTTAGGTCCAAGGATACCAATGCCAATTTATTTATCCATTTTTGATCTATCTGTGAACCAGGCTAGGCTGCTAGGTTCTATAGGCATAACGTCCAGAACTTTAAAGAATATATCGATGTCTGAAAGTTCATTCAAAATGCCCAGATGAACCATATGATCATCATGACTATATTAATTACTAGCCGTAATCTAGCTGCACAAATAACTGCTCATTTGCTGACGTAGATAATTGAAATGGAGTGAGTCTGATGAGTGCTTCCATTGACGACGTAGGACAGGTACGCATAGCGCCTGTGATTCCGAGACATACTAGCCTCTGCAATGAGGTTAACTTGTTAATAATAAATGTTTGCTGTATCTTGGGCCATCACACTATGTACCCATAGGTTACAATTGGCCTCACTATTATGATGTACATCCAGTAAATCATTTTAATGAAAAAAACGTCCAAGTCCTGCCGAACATATGCCGGCAGCCCCACATGGCTCTGACCGCAAGTTCGGTAGTTGATTTAATATGAGAGTTCCAATTTAGTTTCTTATCTAGGAGAACACCCAGATATCTAACTTCATTGGAGTGCCCGATAGTAATATCATTTAGACTAATTGTACAGCAATTCGAAATAATAAGCAAAGTATGTTGCATGCTGGCAGACATCGCACAACCATGCCCACCAGACATTATGATAACCAAATCGTCCGCATAAACAATGGCGTCAAAACCGAGTAGATGTAGCTCATCAAGTAATTCGTCAACATGGAACTAATCCAGTGGTTTGTCGGAACGTCAATACCTCTACGCCTGATTCCCTTAGCAATTGAGTATCAAGTATTGTCAAAAGCTCCCTCAATATCCAAAAAAGCGCGCAGCGGAATTTCTTTCGAGCAGTGAGCCGCTTTAATCTTGGTAACAAGTAGATGCAACGCCCCCTCTGTGGATTTTTCTTTTCTGTAGCCAAATTGATTAGAATTTAGAAGTCCGGTTACAGTTAACCAATCTCTGATATGAACATCTATCAGTCGTTCCATAGTTTTTGGAATAAACGATGAAAGACTGATAGGTGGAAAGGACTTAGGGAGTTTGCTTGGCCGCTTGCCAAGCATGTTTTAATGGCCGAAATTGAAGCTAGTTCTAAATAAGACTACCAGAGCAGAGGTAATCCAGTCCAAGCCTCTTTGAAAAAGGGTTGTGAAGATTCCATTCCCGCCTGGAGCCTTGATCGGATGAAAAGAGTTAGTGGCCCATTTGACTTATTCCGGAGTAAAAAGCTTACAAGATAAACTATTAACCCAACCCACATTTGCACCCATATCTGTACCAAATACGGGGTTAGTCATATTTTTGTGTCAAAAACAGTGCAGCCAAGAAAGCCCATCTAAAGAAGAATTTCGAGTAGCTCCTTGCGACCCGATATATAATTACCATCGGATTTCAGAAGAAATCCATTCTCAGTGAAACAAACACTGCTGTTCAGGGAACTTTTTCCCTGCGATCGTAAATCAACTTACATGACTTAATGTGGAGGCCCCTGATTTTTGCTCCACTAACCCAAGGTTCCTGGATGAAGCCAAGAGTTAAATGTTGTTTAACAAGCCTGTTGCAGAAGGTATCCGAGGCTCCTTTTGCATGATGCAGGTTTGCTTGTAGAACCCTAATAGTACTGTCTGCGTACCTGCTGACATCTTACCAGCCAACTGCTTCGTGGGATAGAGCCGGCTTTTGCCACGATTCCGAGTAACCCCTCGAGTACCCCTAAGCTTGATTCTTGAGGATGGTGCCATTGACTTGGCTTTTCTTCCCTGGACAGCCCTTTGTGGGGTCATGTTATATGTTTTCACCGGTGCTAAAGTAGAAGTCACGGAGAGATCCACTGATCGTTATGTAACGAAGAGGCAGTGGTAATAGGATGCTCTACAGCACTGCTGCTCTATAAAGCTGCTGTGTAAAATACCTCCCTTGCTGGAGCTAACTCCAGTGGTTTGGTTGTTGGAGGGGGGATCGCTCTTGACAACGAGTCTGATGTGACCGAAGCAGTATGCCACCTTCCCCTTAGATTTGCGCAGTGTTTCCATGCAAGAATCGCCTATGGTCATGACCAAATGGACGAGTGTCGTCCGTTGCAGTTTCTTCCATGAATTTCCTGCGAGACCATTGTTCTGCGCAGCCATGGTAGCAAAAATTTCCTCGATAGATAAGCTAAGGCTCTGTAGAAAACAACCCCTAACTATGTTTGGCCGAGGAAAATTTACCTCTTCCACCAAAGTTATGCTTAGACCCCTTAGCATGTCCAAAAGTTGCTATACATAACTACCGCAGCATTTAGAACGAAATATGTTCCTCAGCAGTGGAAAATACCAGAAGTTATTATGATACCCAAGCCAATAATAAGCCACCTAATGAGAAAACGGCATACAGATCTATACCTGTATTACCATCATTGTCCAAACTCTTTGAAAAATTACTCCTCAAAAGGATAAAATCTCTGATTAAAGAAACACACCTGTTACCATCTCACCAATTTTGTTTTAGAAAGAAACTCTCCACCATAGAGCAGGTACACAGAGTCACTAAAGTGATTGAGAAGACGTTTGAAAACAAAAAATTATGTTCTGGAGTTTTCTTGATGTTGCATAGGCTTTTGATCGAGTCTGGTAACGAGGACTAGAATATAAATTACATTTCAACCTCCCTAAGCAGTTTCATGAGATATTAAAATCATGCAATGAAGATATTTCAGAGTGAAATATGAAGGAGAGTTCTCATCACTCAAGAGAATTGAAGCAGGCATACCACAAGAGAGCGTGCTATAGCCCAACTAAGATGGGATTATGTATTGCGTTTGATGATCAGCCATATCGTTTGAAACTATTCTCTCCAAAAAACTCGATGGCCAAAAAATGAAGACCATGTGTCTCAAACATGTTTCGACCATGTGTTAGATTTCATTAAGGGCAGTCGATAATCATTCATGTAAGCTACGTTTACGCATGCGAGAGCTAATTTGACAATCATCTGTATTCTTCGCCTAATTATAAGTAAGTTACGAACCTTACGTTTCAACAATGAAAATCAGAGATGAGAAATCACAATAGCAACGTCTAGTAGGCAGTAGTATTATGCGGAAACCAATCACGTGCCACCCAGGAGACACTCATTAGTGACACTCGGTATTATTAGAATACAGCAACTCAGCAATGATCACGTTTCTTGTCACTTCTTTAAAGGAGTCACCGGACTGTTCCTTACCTTCAGCCCTGAGTCTTTCGTCATTTGGGACCGCAGGATGAAAGCCTCCCTGTTAACATCTAGAAGGCAAATTTGGAGAGAATGAATCTCCTGGGAGAAATTGTAGGTGAATACCAAAGAGGTTTTTCAAGCTTTTCACTGAAGATTTTTCTTTCTATATATTACGAAACATTTCTTGACGTCTCGTGATGACGTCAGGTGTTCGGCAATGAGACACTCTGTCCCCAATACTCTTTAATCTCACAATACAATTTTTTTCGTAAATTTTTTTTCGTAATAATATCGGTGTAGTTGGACATAGTGGCAACGATGTTAAAAACAACTGAAGACAATCTTAAAAGCAAGGAAAATCGAACAAAGTAAAATAATTGTTGACTTATGCTACAGGAAATTCATTTTTTATTAAATGTTTAGGAAATCATTTACAAAAGTATTTTTATGGATCAGTCATTGTAATTACCAGGCATGTACAACTGGAGCCGAATATGCCGAGTATGCGTATGGTGATGCAAGATATCTCACTGATGGTCCACTATATGCAACCGATGGTGCTGAATAAGTTGAGTAAGCCAATGGAGCTGAATAGGCGAATGGTGCTGAACGAGCTGTGTACGAAAGAGGCGAAGAAGCTGCAATGTAGCTGCGTGCGACTGGACCTGCTGAATAAACAAATGGTGAGGTGGCAAATTCAGCGACAACTGGAGTAGAGACAGCGGCACGACTATGTACAATGGTTGAACTTTGGTGTGACACGGCAGTTGGAACATTTTCTACAAATTCTCCTACTAGTTTAGCTGTGGCTACGGGTGTTTCGACTGGTGTTTCGAGCGGTGTTTCGATTGGAGTCTCAACGATTGGAGTGCTATCTGCAGCAGCAGCAACGGCAAGAAGAACGGACAATACCACCTTAAAATATAAAAATTTTTAAAAAAAATTAATAAATTTTTGTAAGCTTTTGTAAGCTTTCATCCAACTCACCAATTTGAACATTTTGAAAATTTTTTTTTAAGTTTTAAAAAGGTCTGTATTGAATTTTTAAAGTTTGTTTATCGAACTCAACAGTTTGACTGATATCGTTGTTATAAATTCAAATGGTATTTATAGGTAGTGCGGTTGGTCGATATGTCGCGCACATTTTATATACACTTCATACCGGTTGTGACAATGAACCTAAAATATTTGTTGCTACTCCAATTCAATAAATCGGAATTATCTTGCACAATTGTTGGTGTTAATGACAAATGGTGTAAGTACGTTAAAACTTGCTAAATGTCATACTGTGTAGTGCGCTATTCCGGTTTCATATTTGTTGGTTTAAATGTCGATTTAGCTGTTGATTGAAAGGGTAAAATTCAATTTAATTTTTTTGGAATTTTATTAATGCATCCTGGAAGAAATCAAATAGGCTGCACTTGATCACAAAATAACAAAATCAAAAAAATAATAATTGGTACATGGTCTATAGAAAACTATTAATGGAAAATTCGTATTCAGAATTTCACACTAAACTTATTCCATAATCCGGATCCTAATTCCTAAAAAGTCGCCATTTTAACAATGGTTTTTTATATAAGTTACTGATCGTATAGTGATGGTTAAGGTATTGGATTTAACACACAGCGGTCTTGGGTTCGATCCCGATTGTGTGAAAAATCAAAAGTTGGACTGACGACCTACAACAATGAATTTTAGGTAATTTGAATCTGTCCAGCTATATATAAAGCAACAAAACTTGTCTTATCGGTGCCACCTTAGATTTTGACCTAATGAGTTGCCATTCTCATGTTTGCATCGGCTGTAGGAAATCTTCGCTTATAGGCTACTTTTTACGCGGTTTTTAAGTGTAAAAAACTTATATTTTTACATTCGAATTTTAACCTAAAAAAAAGTAAATAAAGTAAAATATTTTTTTCGAAAGTTGTGTTTTCAGCAAAAGTAAATAGATGGCATTAAATTTGCATGTGGAATGACTAAAACTAATAGTTTGTGTTTAAAAATAATCAATAATTCTAAAAACATACTAAAATATCTTAATTTTAAATATTAATAGCTTTATTTACTTATTTAAAAAAAAGAAATCAATTAATCATAATCGCTATCTTCTTCGCTGTATTGACCATTTTCTCCTAAATGTTCCTTATTATTAAGAGCAAAATAAGAATGGACCAATTTCTTAGATCTTTGAAATGTTAGGCGATGTAAAGAACCTCAAACAACCCAAGCCTATTTCTAAAAAAATGCCATTCCTCTATTCCATCACCTGATAGGTATTTTAGAAGGAAACGGTTTACTCTGTCTAGGTATTGTTCCCTACAAAAAAGATAAATTTATATATCAAGATAAAGTTTTTTGAATATAACTAAATATAAACGTAATTTTACCTGTTACGTATAATTACCTGTAAGTATTGCGTTGTCATAAAATGGATGTAGGTAGTACCCAACCAACGCATAATAATTCAACGCCATATCACATCGTCGTTTATAATGATGTTGCATTTCTGGTTTGTATTTTTCGATCATATTAAATGAAAGCCACATATAGGCTGCATCGACAAACGAAGAATCTGATTTTTGGCAAAAATTTATTTTCTATTCTTCTTTTATATTTTCGATAAATTCGACATCAAATATTAATTTTGATGTACAAGACTTAACTTTTTTAGGTTTTTCATCTATTATGAACTGCAAATTATTGAGAAGGTTTTCATATGAGACCACCATCTCGTGTCACACACCAATCTTATGCGATTGCCATCTGCGATTGCACAGCTGCCTCGAAATCGGTGTTTTTAAACTCTTTTAAAACTGTATTTACTTGGCTCGGTAAATGTACATCAACGATGATTTTCGCGAGAAGATTCCCGTGTCCAGTTGAATGCCAAACGATATGATTGACATTTTTGTCCATTCCAATCATATTGCTAGCAATACCCGCAACTACAGCATAAACGTTTGTGTCATACAAGGTTTTTGCCAAATCGATTGATTCACATACGATTTCTTCTAGTTTAGCTGCCGTCTCGGACTCACCTCTTAAATCCCATGCATTGAGAAATGCTCGGTTTCCGTTAGCATTATGGATCATGCGTACAACTGTTTTGCTATTTCTTGATGAATTCTTCCATCCATCAAGCAATAGCACTGAATTAGATGATAGCGACGAACGTGATCTTGATAAATGCTGTTTAAGAGTCTGCCAGATAAAATCTTTCGGCTGGGAAATAATTTTTCATATGACGGTTTTAAATATTTGATAAGTTTTTTAAAATGTGGTGATTCGATCTTGTTAAATGTGATATAACAACCGTAAAAAATGTTGCCTCTATTTTGTCCAATTGTTCTCGTTCTTGTGAACTACAAGAATCAACAAAATCGGCCAATGGTTTTGAATTCCCTGGATTTTGTTTTACCGTTCGTTTTTTATGGTTTGGTTTGGTAAATGATGATATACCGAAAGAGTTCAATTGTGGAAAACTAGATGGCACAATATGATGATGTTAAAATGCTGCAACTTCAGCTTACAGGAACACACGAGGTTGGTGTAGAGGTAGCCTCACTTTCGTTTGAATTTATACAATCTCGAGATGACGTCAGTATCTAAGGTAACCAAAATAAATATTTACTATAACTATAATCAACAATTGAGTAAGCCCAACACTCTAACTTGTTCATAGTTTTTCTATACTTCTGTTTTATTACAATGTCTTCGATAGTGTACGTTGCAATATTCATCGTACATGTACTCGACGAGGTAGAATCTAGTATATCTGGTTTGGAATTTATAATATTTCCGCACCTTTTGCTAAAAACATAAAAGTAAATTCCTATTTAATAAAATAACTACGTGCACAGCCCCTAATAAGATAAATAGAACTTACCGATGTGCTTTAAGTCTGTTAATGGCGGTATGTTTTTGCTATATTACAATGCGCCATATATCTTTTATTAGATTTCACCAACTGAAACTCTAGTTTCTTAAAATTCGGTGTTTTTGGTCTTCCGTTCGGCATTTCACAATCTCAATTACTAAAAAATGAAATCGAATAAACAATTTGTACATTTATTTTTATTTAAAACACTGGCACTCGGATAGGTATCACAATATCACAATATTAATTTTAAGTTAAGTTTTGACAAGTGGCGAAAAAACATTGGAAAAAAACAAACACACTATGTACTAAAAAAATCAGCCGTATATGAGTAAAACAAAAAAAACTTAATTAGTATGAGTAAACACTAATAACAATATAGAAAAAAAAATAAATTGTTTTTGTTTTTATATAATTTATTATATATGAACACGGCATTTTATTTTACATTTCTTTACCTTTTTTACGTTTTTTACATTATTGTACATTATTTTAACTTTTTTTACGTTTTTACGCTATTTTACACTAAAAGTGTAAAAAAAAATTTTTTACGTCATTTGCCCATCATTGCTGCCGTCCCAGAAACCATTGATCTGCATCACAATCTTGTTAGTAAACGGTGGTATTTAAAGCTGATTCAGCTGGAGTAAATATACCTAATATTTTTGTTCGTGCAAATCAATCACATTAGATTGCCATTTTCATTGATTGAACCCTTTTTTGCATCAAAATACTGTTCAGCATTTTCTTTATACATTGGACTTCTTCGATGTTATCGGCTCCAAAAGGTAATCCTCTATATGTAAAAACGATATAGGATTTCTTTAGTAAAGAGAGGATTCTCCTGTTGGACATCAAATGGTATCAGATGGTATCGATAAAACGCTGAGTTAGCCATTAAATGTAATATTGGTAAGTTTGTACGATATTAGCGGTTAGCCTGCGTATTTCTCGGCACAGAATTAAAATGTTGATCCTATGCAGCTACCATCATTGTCTTTACATTTTCTCTATATCAGCTGTTAGGGCAATCCGGTTGTATCAAAATTTAATAGTGTCATCCACAACTACAAGTATCCATTGGTGGTCTTACTGGACCTACCAAATATTCGATTTGCAATTTCATAGTTTTATTATATCGTCTTTTGTAACAGCCACATAATGGCAAATAGTAGATGTCCTGGTCCTCGGCATTATAGCTCATGTCGTCCTCTGCGATCTTGCGTCAAATTTTCCAAGTTTAAATATTCGCATACTGGCTTAATACCCTTCTCTAGTTGATCTCATTAATCTGGGCAAAAATAAAGCTGCGCAGGGTTCAAGTCTTATAATTGATTTATTACTTTCGTTTTAGAATTTGTGGCGCACCGATGCGTCATCGATTTTGAGGTAACATAACCTCCAAACAACCGCGTGTGTATTATCACATCAGAGCAGCACGAATATTTTTACGGCAAGGAAAGATGAAGCAACATCGCTGATATTAGATCAAAAATATCAACCAGCTCCGCGGCTTTGACCTTAAGACCAAAATCAAAAATTTCGCCTTAAACCTTTCAACAAAATAGGTGTGGACGAAGCAAAATCCACAGAAACGAAGGAAATCAACAATGACGGCTCGCAAACAACTAACATATATAAACTGCCTGTAAAACACTCCATATTTAACCGGGATGATCCTGAAATATGGTTTATGCTGTTGGAATTTCAGTTCCAAATTAGTGGAATAACAAGCGATCAAACGAAGTATGGTTATTTAGTGGCTGCTCTCGATCCGGAAACGAACAAATGTGTACGTGAAGTTCTACTCAATCCTCCGCGGGCTAATAAATACACGACATTGAAAGCAGCCATTAAAGATAGGTTATGCGACACCAACAGAGTGAAATTAAACCATCTGCTTTCCGAGTTACAGCTCGGTGACCAAAAACCGTCACAACTTCTACGAGAAATGCAGACGCTGAAAGATTCTATCATGCATAGAAGAGTGTGAGTTAGTTAAGCTTGCAGCCTCGAATAAAATAGTCAAGATAAACAGCCCTATGGTTATAAACAACGTTTTGCAAACCCCATCTTTATCACTCACTGAAAATACAGAGCAGTCAAACTTATAGCGCAGATTGACACTTTAACAAAACGTTTCGATCAATTTATCGGTAACGATCGTAAAGGACGAGACACACAACGAAAAGCATGCAACGGAAATACACGGTCGTCCATCAAGACGTGCTCCGAAACACCCACTCAGCGAGAAGAACTCCAAATCAAACTTAGAAGTATACGCAGCCAACTCCACATCAATTTAAACGTTTAGTACAAAGAACCTAATCTTGAACTTAGGATTACGACGACCGTTTATTTGAAAATTCGTGATTGCTAATGTCGACAGATGCATCATAAGAGACGATGTTTTGGTGCACTATGGATTGTGGACGTAAAAAACAAAAAAATCATCGATCCATGGATATTCTTGCCAGTCTCTGGAATATCAATCGCGTTACCATCCTACCAATTAACCGTCGTCAAGCTGGATGGAATCAAACAAGAATTCTGAAATATAATACAGCTGTTCAAACCAGTATTTCACGAAACACCGTTTCTCAACACATTCCGTTACACATAAAATCGAGACGGAGGGACAACTATGTTTCGCGAAATTCCAACGTCTTAATAAGGAGAAAATGGAGATCACCAAGAATAAAATAGACGTTTGGGTAAATCAAGGAGTATGTCGAGCGCTGAAAAGTAATTGGGAGAGTCCTCTTGACATCATCGAAAAAAAAGATGGTGGTTGGAGACTCTGAGGAGAGATACCAATCTCGAAAAAACAGCCATTTTTACACTGTTCGGTTTGTTTGAGTTCCCGCACGCATGATGTTCGGATTACGGAACGCGGCTCAAACGTTCCAACGGCTCACGCATACATCGATGACATCTTAGTTGCATCCAAATCCCTAGAACAACCCGTTCAACATCTCAAGATCACATTTCAATGGCTACAGGATGCCGGTCTCGCGGTCAACGTGGAAAACGTGTTTTCGGCGTGGAACAAATCAGCTTCCTAGGCTTTGACATCTCAGCTTCCGGCATCATACCGACTCAAACTAGAGTAGAAGCAATAGTAAACTTTACACGGCCTACAACAAGAAAAGGCTTACAACGATTTTAAGGCAAGATGAACTACTATCGCATTTTTATTCCAAATGCAGCGGAAGAGCAAGAAATATTATACAAGCTCATCAAGGGACGGAAGAAAAATGACAACAGTGAAATAGTACCACTATATAATGGTCGATACGTCAAACCATTCAGTCAGAACGGTGGTCCAACAATAAGTAGCTGGAAACTGGTAACCATTATGCTTCTTCTCACGAAGACTCACAGGGGCAAAACAAAATTACAGCACGTACGATATAGAGAGTTATTGGCAGCGTATGCAGTCATTAAGCATTTCAAGCACTTGGTTGATTGTCGGGAATTTCTACTATTCTACGATCATAAACCAATCACATATGCACTAATTCAAAATCTAGACAAGGCATCATCCCGCAAACGCAGACATTTTGATTTGATCGCACAATACACGACAAATATAAAACACATCTCCGGTAAAGACAATGTTGTGGCGGACGCTCTGTCACGTATCGTTGCACTAACAATACCAAGCAACATAGATTTTTCACTCGTGGCTGACGAACAAACCGAGGATGACAAACTCAAAACGTTAATCGAGAACAACAAAAGCCTTAAATTCCACAAAATGCAAGTCTTCGAAACAGACAAATTTTTCGTCGTCAACAATTGTCAGTTGTCAGCAATTGTTTGGCGGAAATTCACATTGATTCAATCATTTAACTAGTTGGCCAGAAGCACGCCGATTCCGGATATAAGGCAGAAACAATAGCCGGCGCGCTTTGAAGACATGGATTAATCGATTTGGAGTACCTTCCGTTCCTCTATCGTATCCGATTCGAATCTAATAGTTTGGCCAGTTTAATATGATCGAGAGATGGCACCGCAGCCTAAAAGCAACAATAATATGTGTCAACAAGAAGCAAAGGACCAAGACACTATACAACTGGTAACGGTGTTACTAGGTTTGCGAACTGCTTTCGACGACAAATTCGAAGCATCATCAGCCGAGTTGGTGTACGGTAAAAGCTTTTGTTTGCCAGAAGACATGATGCACCTCACATCATTCACGACACAAAACCAAGTGGTCAACCAAATTCGGAATTATTTTAAAGCTGTGTAGCGATCATCACCAGCCAGACATGAAAAACGCAGGATATTTTCGTTTATAAAGACCTCAAGAAATGCAATCTCCATAGGAATATTACACCGTAATAGTAAATGGCATTGAATCCAACGTGTCAATCAACAGGTTGAAATCCTCTTTTATTGAAAACGAAGAACAAAATAATCAGAAAAACAGCGAAGGCAGATCAACAGCCGAAAAAGACAGCACTGCGCTAAAAAAAAGAACGGTAACTTCAATTTGGACCTATCACTACCCAGAACAACAACCACGTCAGTTCGATCTGGGCGCATCATTAAAATACCTCCACGCTTCTACTAATCGCTTTCAGCGTTCGCTAGGGGTGGGGTAGTGTGGCGACACCGACGCGTCGAAATAAAACACAACAAGACAGTGACCGAAACATAAAAGTTTAATATCGAACATACAGGTTGTCACACAGTTGCGCAACATAAAAGTATTGAAGGGAGTTGCTCTATCGACACTGCCCGTTCGACAGGTGATCTAGCACCCACACAAGTTTAGCAGAGTAACTTTTACTTTACCGTTATCATATATACATTTGCATTAAATAACCGCAGCATCGGCGTTCTTCTCTGAAGATTACAAAAACCGTTTAGCATAATTTACTGCACTAGTACCTTATCAACCTGGAATAAGGTACTACTGCGCTGGCATTACATTCTATGGAGGGATTTAGCCGCCTCAACGACGCTTCTCCAAATTTTGAGATCCGTCACAAAAGAGCGTCAGACACGGTGACCGAGTGCATTCAGGTTTTTCTCGACGTCATCCATCCAATAAGTAGGCTTCTCCCACCAAGATCCACTTTTGTTGGCACCGACACCAAGTCCTGTTTTGTGGTCCGATTTAGTAAACGAAGATCATGTCCAAGCCATCTAAACCTTGATGATTTTATTAATCCGATGATATCGACTTTATCGAGATCATTTCTGATCTCGTGTTTCTTTCGTATTCTATACATGGCTTCCTCCTTGATGGGACCGAGAATAATTCGAATAATCTTACGTTCCGTTACAGCAAGTTTTTGGACGTTTTGTGCTGTCAATGTCCATGACTCACAACCAAAGGTGATCACTGGCCTTATCAGCGATTTATAGATGTCTAGATTTACTTTCCGCGAGATATGGGGAGATTTGAAGACATTAATATTGGTGAAAATGCTCGATATCTTGCTGCAATCCTCGATGACATGTTTACAGAAAAAGAGTTCTATAGAGCAGAGTTTTGCTGGGTGTTAATGATCCCACAGATATCTGAACTTATGCAAAAATATGGTCTTTGCTTCGTTGATTTGAAGGCCAATTTGTTGGACTGATATTTCCAAGAAGAGGGCAACTTCTATCAGTGAGATGATGTTGCGACCCAGAATGCAAATGTCTGCGCTGCGCCATATTGAACTGACGACGGATGAAATATTCTAATGGCAGGTTGAAGAGAATTTGAGCTATTGGGTCTCCTTGCCTCCCTCCAGATTTTAACTCGATAGCATCCGAAATGTTACCTTCAATTAGCACTTTACTCTTTGACTCATTCAATAAAAGTTTGCACGTAGATACCAATTTTGATGGTGTGCCTAGATGGGGCAATACAATGATGTCCTTTACAGAGACAGGGATGTCCTTTTCGGAGCATTCTCTAGGACCATCCTTAGAGTGAAAGTTTTATCAGTCGTTGATGCGAAAACAGTCGTTGATGCCAATCCCTTTTTTGTGCCTACATAGCCGATACGAGGCGGTACCTTGCAGTTATGTAGGCATCGTGAGATTACCTTATTTTTTGTGATAGATTTTGTTGACGTGCGCGAGCTTTCTCTTGAATAGTCCTTAAACAATCATCATCCAGTCAAAAATTTTTAGGTCAAGATGAAAAGTTGTAACTCTTTTGCATCATTATCGTGAATGCAATTTGCAATACAAAGAGACGTTAAAGTTCAATATGTTCATCGTGTAACCAGCTGCATCTTCATAGGTTGTAGACTCACAATGAAACGACACCAGAAAACCTAACTTGGTAGTTTGTTTGTTGATTGTTGTCAATCTATAATATTATATTTAGAATTGAATACAACGAATCATCCTATACTATACAAAGAGAAACAACAATCTAGTTAGATGACGTAGTTTGTCTCTTAAACATTATTTCATTTAATTTTCGTGCAATCACATTATTGTTTTAATGTCGATTTCGTTTGAAAAATAAAAATTGCACGGAATGCAAAAAGAGTATTTAAAGATTATCTGACATTTAAAGATTATCTGACATTTACACCTGGTCTACTTGTTGTTTTATATATAAATCAACAAGTAGGCCAGCTAAGTATTAAAAAATAATCACAACTAGGGATTCAATAAATATTTTATTTATTTAAAAAAATTGTTAAAAACTATTACAGTCAAATTTAAGACAGTTTACAATGCATGCACTGCTGGTGCTGAGTAGTATGATGGTCCAGAAACATATTTAACAGCTGGTGCGGCATATTGAACATATGATGGTGATGAATAAACATATTTGGTTGGTGTGCTTTGTGATTGTTCAGTATATCTGACGGAATCTGGTTCAGCTACATATGTTTTCGACACCGACGATGATGATCCATCGACAATGGTTTTTTGAAGAGCTGGAGCAGAATAAACATAAGTTTGTGGAGCAGCAATGGTTTTGTATGCAACTGATGGAGCACTGTATACAACTTGTTGTGGTGCGTATGATTTATATACGACTGGTGTTTGTACGATGGTCTTTTGTACAACTGGTGCAACGATTGATTTAACGACGGCAGCTTTATTGTGTACAATGGTTGAACTTTGATGTGATATAGCGGTTGGTACGTTTTCGACAATTTCACCCACTTTAGCGTATCCATGATTTTCAGCAACGGTGTATGCAACCGGAGATGAGATATATCCAGCAGCTGCAACGGCAATTAAAGCAGACAATACCACCAATTTGAACATTTTGATTTATAGTTTTTAAAGAGGTCTGTATTGTAAGTTAATCTTGTATAAACTGTTAAGTCTGACTGATACAATTCACATCACATCGATTAGTTTTTATACAAAACTAACAACTTAAAACACAAAACAAAACGAGATTGTAATCTTAACTAGTGTAGTTGGTAAGTTTATTAAACGACCTTGAATTATAATGTACTTTCCTTGAAGAATTTCTCAAAAATTTCTGCATGTTTTTTTTTTTTTTTTGTCAATAAATTCGGTAGTTTTGTACACTACGTGATATAATCAAACGAACTTAATCGAATTTGTGCCGTATTCAAATACTTTACTGTTTTGGATTGTGAAAGGTTAATATAGCAGATACATTAACCCCGTGCATTTTTGTTAATAAATTTTTGTTGTTTTAAAATATTGGACAAAACTTCGGAAGTTACATTCAAGGTTAATTATTCTAAATTCCTTTAAGCTACTGTACAATTTATGTTTGTTTGTCTGGCTGATATCGGGTTTGTTGCTGAAGGCATAATATAAATACACATAGTACTAACATTAATTAGCCCATAAATAGATTTTTTTTCAGAAATATTTTTCAAAAATTTCGAATCCATATGTACATGAGTTATTTATAGTTAATTAATTATAGTTAATTATAGGTAAAATTACAGCTATTTTTTCTGAAAAAAAAAATTTTATCACGGATTACTGGCCAGAGCTTTTGTTGTTACTTAACATTTGGTGGTATGACGCTAAAACTGCTGTAAGCTTTCTGCAGAATTTTAAGGCACGTTCCATATCAGGATTCAAAAGAAGAGCTTTTTGTTCAAATTGACTCCCTATATAGGTTTAAAAATTCAGATGACTGTTTATTTGTTAGTTTTTTATTTCAATTGTTTCTTTCAGTTCTTAGCTACCTTCATCTTTGTCGTCTTCTGTACTATTAATGTTTCTAAAGGAATATCATCACCCGCACAATCTTTTATTTCCATTACATCATCAATTTCAATTGCTTTGAATCCTTCTCCGTCAATTCTTTTAGAAATTCCTACAATTTCTGCTACCTCTGGCATTTCAATAACACTTGCAATACAGCTTTCCGGCCAAACCTTTTTCCACACTGCATTCATTGTGGATTTTTTAATGCAACCTATGCAAAATCTGATGGAATTAATGCTAAACAGAGCTGGAACCATGAAAAAGAAATACGGATGTTTCTCGATTAAATTTTAATAATGAAATTATTTAGCCTTATGATTTTAACGTGTCACTTGATTGATGGTTTAATCAGAAGTGAAGTTAGCTACAAAAGTTAAATACAGTGGAACATATGCAATGATTCGAATGCGTTCAATGCTTATTTACAATACTCCTCCTCATTTGAATCATTACTTAACTCCACATACATCCCGAAGAACATTGACACGCGGTCCCGCCAATAGTTTTGTCAATAAATATGCCACCATAGTTTCCGTAGGACAATTCCTTGACAAATGCCTCTCGAACATCAATTTGTTTGGTACTTGACGACAATTGCTCCTCCTTAATGAATTTCAAACAACTTTGATTGTCTTCGAAAATTGTCGTCGATTGCCCAATACGTTGATCAAAATCGTTAATGACGAATCCAATTCGCCTCTTAACATGCTTTAGACAACGCAATAAATTCTGCTTCCGTTGATGTTAGCGATGATAGCCGTCTTCGCATCTAGATGATAAACCTGCATGTCCTTGTTTGCTGCCACTGTAAGCAATGTCCTAAACGTAGTTTGACGAACAACTGGAGCAAACACCTGATCATAATCAGTACCGTATTTCTGCAAAAACTTAGAGCAACAAGCCTTACCTTGTGTCCGACTACTTCTCCATCTGAATTGCATTTTAGCTTGTAAATCCACTTGCAGCCAACTAGATTTGCACCTTCTGAAATTTTCACAAACTCCCATGTAAATAGCCATGATAGCTTCTACGTAGCACTTAGGTTCTTGAATGATTGGATTCACCACGTTCATTTCTTCAATAACCCTCTTTGGGGAAATCCCTTTGTTAGCGCGTTGTGATCGTCTAACAGTTTGCTCTTCATCTTTATTCTGAACGTGATCCTGTATTGGATTCTTTTCCTGAACTTGCTCATCGACTAATTCCTCTTGCACCTGATCGTTTCCTGCATTTTCAAAGTTGTTCAACCCTGAATTGTCTATAATTTGTTCCTGTTGGTAATTTTTGCTGGACTTGATAAGTAACAAATGGCCCCTTTCGACGAACTAACATCTTAACTAACTGTGACTCGTTCGGTTTCCGGAATGTAACAACGATATGCCTTTGATTCGTAATGACAACCGACCAGCACTGTTTTTACACCCTTTGAGTCGAATTTGCGCCTGGTTTGCTTTAGTGATCCAAATTTTCTGAAGTATTGCAGATTCGTACTTTTCTGGAACCAGCCTTCATATGGCGTTGTTTCTGTACTCTTTGTTGACAAACGATTCTGAACATAGTTAGCCATCATTATAGCTTCGCCCAAAATATTTTCTTTAGACCTGCATCAATAAGCATACAGTGAGCCATTTATACCAACGTTCTATTTTTGAGTTCTGCTGTTCCGTTTGACTTTAAATAATTGACGAATTCATTACTGAGGTATTGGATGCACTTAGGTTTCTGAACCTTTACCATCGCCATATATTCCTTGAATTTACTGTAAACTGATGATTTATTTGCGATTAGGTAGCTGACTGTAAATTTTGAGTAATCGTCTATGAATGTCACAATGTAACGATTACCTGATGGTGTGGTCGTTTGCATCGGTTCACAAACATCCAAATGAGTCAGATCCATAACTGCAACTGCTTTATTACTCGATTTGACCGGACAATTGATTAGAGTAATTTTTCCTTCGAGACACACTCTGCACTTGGAATTGTTTTCGCAATCCGCTGTACACTCGCTAAATTTGATAACTTTAACCAAATTTTGTTTCGCCAATGATTTCACTACTTTGATGTCTCTATGGCCTACAACCTTATGCCAATAATGTATGCAGCCAATGGATTCCTTTTCGAATATCTAGCCGCTCGGCTTGTATGAACCACCTCTGTAGCCACTGTCATAGGGATAATTGGAGGTATCCTACTCTTAGTAAGCAAGACTATTTATGTTTTAAAGATTGCCAGTTTCAATCCATGATCATTTATCCAGGTCTGTATTCTCCTCATCGCCTGGTTGACCCTAAATTGGGCCAATACGGTACCTCGAGCCATCTCGCTGGGTTGAATGCATTCTTAACGTCGAGAGTAATGAGAAACACCAATGGTCTAGCCTGGTGGTTTGCTCTTTCCGCTCTATCTACTGCGTTGATTACTTCATTAATGGCGTTGATGGTTGAGTGACCTTTCCAAAAGTCATGCTGCCTTGGAAAAAGTCCACCCGCCGTTTGAATGGCTGAATCCCACCGTAGTTTCAGCAGTTTTTCAAAAAGCTTAACCATCGTGTCAAGTTTACAAATAGGTCTATATGTCGACGGAGAGTCAGGATTCCCTGCCTTACCCTTTTCGATCAACACGAGTTGGGTCACCTTCCAACGTGATGGAAACACTCTTTCTGTGGGTATCAAACAGTATCTTTGATACTTAAAGAGTATCAAAGAGTATCTGTGGGCAACTGCCGACCACCTGCTTCAGTACTTCAATGGGAATGCCATCAGATCCCGGGGCATTCTGTGATTCCTCTGTGACATCGGGGACAATACCAACCTGCATTTGAATATCCTCCTCAGTCCTCCAGCCATGTGTTGGAAGTAGCATGTTCACGATCTTTTTCATTATAATTGCATCCATCGAGCTGCATAAGTTCAAGGTACCCATTCTTCGATTGACTATTTTGTAGCGTTTGCCCCATGGATCAACCTCACGGCAGATATCTTGCCAACAACGAGGCTTACTAGCCCGTATCACTATGACAAGCTCTTTCTTTGCATCCCAGTACTCGACAGATCTGCTCGCAATGTCACTTCTGTTTTGCGCTCGTCTGAGTTTCAGGGCCTTCTTTGTGAGTTCTGCTATTTCGTCCATCCACCAGTATGTCTGACGTTCCATTCCATTGTTTTCTCCGAGTCATTGCTGTATCACAGGCTCTCTGTATAAGCTGAACAATCCCATCAACCATAACGTCGATATCATTCCTGGTTGTATTGCCCTGCGAAACCGTACGGACGTTTCCCAGGTTTGCCTCTAAAAATTTAACTAGTGTTTCTCCCTCCAACTTACTTGTGATCCAATCGCGTGATTTTAGGGTTCTCATTTACTGCACTGGTCTATCATAGAGTACCTGAAACGTAATGTAAGTATGGTCACTACCCTTGAAGTCTTCCATCACCTTCCAGTCTACCGCGTTGGATGCCAGTCTAGAGGATACAAGTGATATGTCAGTGATGGCGTTTCCAAAACCGGGCCATCTATGTGTCGGGACTAAGCCCCTGTTCAACACAATCAGGTCGAGTCTTGCTGACATCTCCACAAACAGCTTCCCTCTGGAGTCCTGCTGTGGCATACCCCATTCCAGTGCACACGCATTAAAGTAACCGGCTACCACTATCTCCCCGTTGTGTCACGAAGTACATCCTCTAGTTCATTAATCTTAGAAAAGCGGTAGTACCTCGGCTTCTAACCCAAACATAGCCGTTACTTGCCCATGACCGTGTATGCTAATAATATGAACGGCAACCACTAATATTGCAGCAGTACCCAGGTGGCCTTAAAACCAGTTACTTAGATTCCAGTCCCGGTATTGCTCACTAATGACCACTATCTGTGCTTCCTTTTCATACACTAGCTGCGTTAAAAGGTCATCGGCAGCCCTACATGTGTCCATATTGCCGTGAAGGGCTTTCATCCTCCGTAGTCTCTCTACTTAACCTGGAGAGCTAAGTACCCTTCGTAAGTACCTAAGTACCTGACCTCTGTACATTGCTAAGAATTCTACCGTCCTTAGGCCTCTCGGCACAATAAGAACAATTCAGTGCGGTAGTGCATTCTAATTCCTTATTATATTATATTATTATATTATTATATTATTATATTATTATATTATTATATTATTATATTATTATATTATTATATTATTATATTATTATATTATTATATTATTATATTATTATATTATTATATTATTATATTATTATATTATTATATTATTATATTATTATATTATTATATTATTATATTATTATATTATTATATTATTATATTATTATATTATTATATTATTATATTATTATATTATTATATTATTATATTATTATATTATTATATTATTATATTATTATATTATTATATTATTATATTATTATATTATTATATTATTATATTATTATATTATTATATTATTATATTATTATATTATTATATTATTATATTATTATATTATTATATTATTATATTATTATATTATTATATTATTATATTATTATATTATTATATTATTATATTATTATATTATTATATTATTATATTATTATATTATTATATTATTATATTATTATATTATTATATTATTATATTATTATATTATTATATTATTATATTATTATATTATTATATTATTATATTATTATATTATTATATTATTATATTATTATATTATTATATTATTATATTATTATATTATTATATTATTATATTATTATATTATTATATTATTATATTATTATATTATTATATTATTATATTATTATATTATTATATTATTATATTATTATATTATTATATTATTATATTATTATATTATTATATTATTATATTATTATATTATTATATTATTATATTATTATATTATTATATTATTATATTATTATATTATTATATTATTATATTATTATATTATTATATTATTATATTATTATATTATTATATTATTATATTATTATATTATTATATTATTATATTATTATATTATTATATTATTATATTATTATATTATTATATTATTATATTATTATATTATTATATTATTATATTATTATATTATTATATTATTATATTATTATATTATTATATTATTATATTATTATATTATTATATTATTATATTATTATATTATTATATTATTATATTATTATATTATTATATTATTATATTATTATATTATTATATTATTATATTATTATATTATTATATTATTATATTATTATATTATTATATTATTATATTATTATATTATTATATTATTATATTATTATATTATTATATTATTATATTATTATATTATTATATTATTATATTATTATATTATTATATTATTATATTATTATATTATTATATTATTATATTATTATATTATTATATTATTATATTATTATATTATTATATTATTATATTATTATATTATTATATTATTATATTATTATATTATTATATTATTATATTATTATATTATTATATTATTATATTATTATATTATTATATTATTATATTATTATATTATTATATTATTATATTATTATATTATTATATTATTATATTATTATATTATTATATTATTATATTATTATATTATTATATTATTATATTATTATATTATTATATTATTATATTATTATATTATTATATTATTATATTATTATATTATTATATTATTATATTATTATATTATTATATTATTATATTATTATATTATTATATTATTATATTATTATATTATTATATTATTATATTATTATATTATTATATTATTATATTATTATATTATTATATTATTATATTATTATATTATTATATTATTATATTATTATATTATTATATTATTATATTATTATATTATTATATTATTATATTATTATATTATTATATTATTATATTATTATATTATTATATTATTATATTATTATATTATTATATTATTATATTATTATATTATTATATTATTATATTATTATATTATTATATTATTATATTATTATATTATTATATTATTATATTATTATATTATTATATTATTATATTATTATATTATTATATTATTATATTATTATATTATTATATTATTATATTATTATATTATTATATTATTATATTATTATATTATTATATTATTATATTATTATATTATTATATTATTATATTATTATATTATTATATTATTATATTATTATATTATTATATTATTATATTATTATATTATTATATTATTATATTATTATATTATTATATTATTATATTATTATATTATTATATTATTATATTATTATATTATTATATTATTATATTATTATATTATTATATTATTATATTATTATATTATTATATTATTATATTATTATATTATTATATTATTATATTATTATATTATTATATTATTATATTATTATATTATTATATTATTATATTATTATATTATTATATTATTATATTATTATATTATTATATTATTATATTATTATATTATTATATTATTATATTATTATATTATTATATTATTATATTATTATATTATTATATTATTATATTATTATATTATTATATTATTATATTATTATATTATTATATTATTATATTATTATATTATTATATTATTATATTATTATATTATTATATTATTATATTATTATATTATTATATTATTATATTATTATATTATTATATTATTATATTATTATATTATTATATTATTATATTATTATATTATTATATTATTATATTATTATATTATTATATTATTATATTATTATATTATTATATTATTATATTATTATATTATTATATTATTATATTATTATATTATTATATTATTATATTATTATATTATTATATTATTATATTATTATATTATTATATTATTATATTATTATATTATTATATTATTATATTATTATATTATTATATTATTATATTATTATATTATTATATTATTATATTATTATATTATTATATTATTATATTATTATATTATTATATTATTATATTATTATATTATTATATTATTATATTATTATATTATTATATTATTATATTATTATATTATTATATTATTATATTATTATATTATTATATTATTATATTATTATATTATTATATTATTATATTATTATATTATTATATTATTATATTATTATATTATTATATTATTATATTATTATATTATTATATTATTATATTATTATATTATTATATTATTATATTATTATATTATTATATTATTATATTATTATATTATTATATTATTATATTATTATATTATTATATTATTATATTATTATATTATTATATTATTATATTATTATATTATTATATTATTATATTATTATATTATTATATTATTATATTATTATATTATTATATTATTATATTATTATATTATTATATTATTATATTATTATATTATTATATTATTATATTATTATATTATTATATTATTATATTATTATATTATTATATTATTATATTATTATATTATTATATTATTATATTATTATATTATTATATTATTATATTATTATATTATTATATTATTATATTATTATATTATTATATTATTATATTATTATATTATTATATTATTATATTATTATATTATTATATTATTATATTATTATATTATTATATTATTATATTATTATATTATTATATTATTATATTATTATATTATTATATTATTATATTATTATATTATTATATTATTATATTATTATATTATTATATTATTATATTATTATATTATTATATTATTATATTATTATATTATTATATTATTATATTATTATATTATTATATTATTATATTATTATATTATTATATTATTATATTATTATATTATTATATTATTATATTATTATATTATTATATTATTATATTATTATATTATTATATTATTATATTATTATATTATTATATTATTATATTATTATATTATTATATTATTATATTATTATATTATTATATTATTATATTATTATATTATTATATTATTATATTATTATATTATTATATTATTATATTATTATATTATTATATTATTATATTATTATATTATTATATTATTATATTATTATATTATTATATTATTATATTATTATATTATTATATTATTATATTATTATATTATTATATTATTATATTATTATATTATTATATTATTATATTATTATATTATTATATTATTATATTATTATATTATTATATTATTATATTATTATATTATTATATTATTATATTATTATATTATTATATTATTATATTATTATATTATTATATTATTATATTATTATATTATTATATTATTATATTATTATATTATTATATTATTATATTATTATATTATTATATTATTATATTATTATATTATTATATTATTATATTATTATATTATTATATTATTATATTATTATATTATTATATTATTATATTATTATATTATTATATTATTATATTATTATATTATTATATTATTATATTATTATATTATTATATTATTATATTATTATATTATTATATTATTATATT
This sequence comes from Tipula confusa, assembly GCA_963556175.1. NCBI lineage: Eukaryota > Metazoa > Arthropoda > Insecta > Diptera > Tipulidae > Tipula > Tipula confusa. Next base: position 99,627,258 of record OY744477.1, read on the forward strand.
ATTATATTATTATATTATTATATTATTATATTATTATATTATTATATTATTATATTATTATATTATTATATTATTATATTATTATATTATTATATTATTATATTATTATATTATTATATTATTATATTATTATATTATTATATTATTATATTATTATATTATTATATTATTATATTATTATATTATTATATTATTATATTATTATATTATTATATTATTATATTATTATATTATTATATTATTATATTATTATATTATTATATTATTATATTATTATATTATTATATTATTATATTATTATATTATTATATTATTATATTATTATATTATTATATTATTATATTATTATATTATTATATTATTATATTATTATATTATTATATTATTATATTATTATATTATTATATTATTATATTATTATATTATTATATTATTATATTATTATATTATTATATTATTATATTATTATATTATTATATTATTATATTATTATATTATTATATTATTATATTATTATATTATTATATTATTATATTATTATATTATTATATTATTATATTATTATATTATTATATTATTATATTATTATATTATTATATTATTATATTATTATATTATTATATTATTATATTATTATATTATTATATTATTATATTATTATATTATTATATTATTATATTATTATATTATTATATTATTATATTATTATATTATTATATTATTATATTATTATATTATTATATTATTATATTATTATATTATTATATTATTATATTATTATATTATTATATTATTATATTATTATATTATTATATTATTATATTATTATATTATTATATTATTATATTATTATATTATTATATTATTATATTATTATATTATTATATTATTATATTATTATATTATTATATTATTATATTATTATATTATTATATTATTATATTATTATATTATTATATTATTATATTATTATATTATTATATTATTATATTATTATATTATTATATTATTATATTATTATATTATTATATTATTATATTATTATATTATTATATTATTATATTATTATATTATTATATTATTATATTATTATATTATTATATTATTATATTATTATATTATTATATTATTATATTATTATATTATTATATTATTATATTATTATATTATTATATTATTATATTATTATATTATTATATTATTATATTATTATATTATTATATTATTATATTATTATATTATTATATTATTATATTATTATATTATTATATTATTATATTATTATATTATTATATTATTATATTATTATATTATTATATTATTATATTATTATATTATTATATTATTATATTATTATATTATTATATTATTATATTATTATATTATTATATTATTATATTATTATATTATTATATTATTATATTATTATATTATTATATTATTATATTATTATATTATTATATTATTATATTATTATATTATTATATTATTATATTATTATATTATTATATTATTATATTATTATATTATTATATTATTATATTATTATATTATTATATTATTATATTATTATATTATTATATTATTATATTATTATATTATTATATTATTATATTATTATATTATTATATTATTATATTATTATATTATTATATTATTATATTATTATATTATTATATTATTATATTATTATATTATTATATTATTATATTATTATATTATTATATTATTATATTATTATATTATTATATTATTATATTATTATATTATTATATTATTATATTATTATATTATTATATTATTATATTATTATATTATTATATTATTATATTATTATATTATTATATTATTATATTATTATATTATTATATTATTATATTATTATATTATTATATTATTATATTATTATATTATTATATTATTATATTATTATATTATTATATTATTATATTATTATATTATTATATTATTATATTATTATATTATTATATTATTATATTATTATATTATTATATTATTATATTATTATATTATTATATTATTATATTATTATATTATTATATTATTATATTATTATATTATTATATTATTATATTATTATATTATTATATTATTATATTATTATATTATTATATTATTATATTATTATATTATTATATTATTATATTATTATATTATTATATTATTATATTATTATATTATTATATTATTATATTATTATATTATTATATTATTATATTAT
>OY744477.1:99629699-99772199 GCA_963556175.1 Tipula confusa
TTGGTTTCTGCTTAAACCTATCTTTCTCACATACAAACCACCAAAGTTTGTCTTGTTTAAATTTGTCTTTTCTCAAGTTCCTTGTTTTAATAAAAAGATGGCGTTATTTTCATTTTAGTACGTTATCAGATTTTGTGGAAAAATTTCAATTACAATTGTTCTAGGAGACGGGTCATTATTATATACTGTTTGAGTCATATACCACACTGTTATCATGTGTAGCTTTCCAAAATGACCTGAAACTAACAAAATAATTTTTTCAGCTATGTTGACTTGTATGACATACCCAAATTATCTCTCTGATTAATATTGATGTTTTAGAGTGTAACCACCAACACATTAAACTTGTAAAAATCCAATTAGATTCGAATACGTCTACATAAATTAGATTAGAGCACGTATATATTAGAACATATATTATATCGTGTTAATTACATGCTTTTGAATTTCAACCTTATCCAAAACTACGTACGTATATACAGGTGTATATAAGAGGTACAAAAAAGGTTAATATGAAATTAAATTCTATAGTCGGGTCATATTACAAACGACGAAGAATAACAAGTAGAAGAAAACATTTAAATTAAGGTTAAGTCAACCGAAAAACCTTACACAATATACGATAGTGTTTTGTTTACTTATTAATTTTCTTATTTAAATATAATAATTTTAATTTTTCATAATTTTTTTTAATTTGTTTACTTTTGCAGAAGTAAAAGCACAAATATTGGGACCAACTGATTTATATGTTAAATTAGGCAGTGATATAAATATAAGCTGTAAAGTGCCGAAGGGGCCGAATGAAATGGGAAATTTATTTTGGTATAAAGGAACGGAAATAATGGATGGGACAATACATCAAAATGAAATAAATTCGGATAGTTTACAACGAATAACGGTCGATAGTAACTGGGCAGATGGTCTGACATCGAGGTAAGTGACAAATTTTTGTTTATCTTTTTTACAATACGAACGATATTTTGAACGAATACTGCGTATTTTATTTGGAAAACAGTAAAAACCGAGCATAAATTAGTGTTAAAACGAAAGATTGTTTTCAAGTTCGTTTCAAGGTCAATTTAATTTCGGGCCTGAACCGAAACAAAAATCGGACTCCAATGGCTTCGGTCTCTAGCGTACGCTTTGTATTGGTCTATATACAACCAGAAAAGACAAAATGTTCTCTAACCTGAGGAAACAGATCGCAAGATCTATACCTACTAAGTTGCACCTCTTCTCTTTGAGATCGAGGCACCATATATTTAGGATCGACTCGCAGAATGGGTCCAAACCAGCGTATACAAGCTACATTTAACTTCATGAAAGATATCTGGAGTTTTTATCAAATTCCTGATCTCTTGGTTGAAGAGATATCAGTAAGTGTTGTCACAGTCGCGTTTATCCGGGTTGAATGGTTAGGCATTCATCCGGGTTGACTGAAATTCTAACCGACTTTTGAATTCGGCATCTCGCCGGAGTAGTAGGTACGGGTTGCTCAGGTAGTTGTATTTTTTCTTCGGTTGTGTCATCTAGAATTAATGATGGAGTGACGTCACTTGATATCGAAGGTACCTCTGGTGGTGGATCGATGATATCGGATGACTCTGATTGATCTTCACGTAACCGCAGCTGATCTGTATGACGGCGTATAATGTTGCCCTCTTCGGTCTCAACCTAGTAGGAAACTGGTGCCGGAATCTATTTAGGTCCAGACGCGTAATTGCGAGCCCAGACATCTGAATTTGCAGACCGTTTTCGGGTCTTCCGTTCGCCATTAGTTTTACCTTTCGAAACCAGAATCATATCAGCACGCATACGATCAAAAGAAGTACCGATGCGGCGGTTGAGAAGAAACTCGGCTGGACCTTTTATGGTGCTCGTCGACGAAGTTGCTTGGTGGTGGTGTAAGAATATTGCCAAACGATGCCGAATGTCACCAGTCGTTTTTTTTTTCAATTAGTCTTTGGTAGACTGTACCATACGCTTTGCTTGCCCATTGGACGAAGGATGAAATGGAGCAACGGACGTGTGGTGAATATTGTTCCCCTTGCAGAAATCATCAAATTCTGATGAAGTGAATGTGGAATCGTTTTCGCTTACGATGACTTTGGGAATGCCGTGTGTTGCAAAGATAGAACGGAGCGATTGAATGGCACATGCTGATGACGTAGATGAAACTAGCTGAACCTCTAGCCATTTGAAATACGAGTCTACCAGTATGAACAATACTTTCGATTGGAATGGCCCAGCGAAATCGAAGTGTACCCTTGATCCACTGCCTTTTTGTTTCCTCTCAGAAATGGGGGCCGTGGAGTTCTCGAATCGAGATTCTTGGCACGGCATACATGAGTAAACGACTTTCTTGATATCGGCATCGATCTTCGGCCACTACACATAACTCCTCGCCATGGATTTCATTCGCACTACACCCGGGTGAGCTGTATGCAGTGCATTGAGGACTAACTGACGATACCACGAAGGAATAATTGTTCGCTGGCCCCAGATAAGACAATCCTTGATGCAACTCAATTCTTTGTGTCGAATCCAAATTGGTTTATATTGGTCCTCCACCTGCTCGGGCCATCCTCTCATGCATCATGAAAGAACACGTAAAAAAACTGGGTCTTTCTTCGTTGAATTTGCGATGTCCTCAGCTAGAACAACAGGTTGCCCGAGCGATTCAATCAACATTACTTCATCTTCTTCGGTGATGCTTTGTGCCATCGTATTGGGCAGATGGCTAAGTCCGTTTGCGTTGCCCTTTTCCTTCCCTGGGCGGTCAATTAGGTTGTAGTTGTAAGCAATCATAAAATGCTCCATCGCATCATTCTTGGGGACAGAATTTGCGGTGTCGGTTTGTCAGGTCTGAACAATCCGAGGAGTGGTTTGTGGTCTGTCACAATCGTCTTAAAATAAAACGCAATCGGCCGTTCATTACAATTAATTTTATGTGACAGAACCACCTCGATGCCGTATGAAGAGGCATCACATACCAATAGCAATAGGTCCGTATTCAGTTACTGCTGTCTTACTAGGAGATCGTTTTGTGATTGAAGATCTGCCAAGGCAGAAACTCTCAAATAGACCATTCCACGGTGTGTTTGCCGAATGAAGTAATCGCAGTTATATTAGTTCGGACAAATGATTTGTAGTTTTGTCTAAGATAAATATGTTTAGTTCTGCTAGACAAACGAAGATGTCAGTAGACATCATTTAGAATTTTATATTATCGAGATGTCATTATTATAGTTTTTTAAGTAGAGTAGTGCTAACAGTGGAACATAAAGCACGTTATTTTGTTATAAGAAATCGGGTCATTTAAGTGAAAGTGCTATTATGAAGTATTTGATATCTGAAATTACGAATTCAACAACTCCGATGAAATTTTAAAACAGTTACAATGGTTTGAGCAAGTGCTTCACCGTCAGACAATTTTGAGAAAAGTAGATTGGAATAACAGAGATTTCGAGGAATCCCAGTCAGCAATCAAATGTATCACAAACGTCACAGTCATCGAGATCAGCCATAAGATGTTACAACTGTAATGAATTGGGACACTTTGCAACCAAATGTCTCAAACTGATAAGAGAGAAGTGTACCAAATGTAATGAACGACATTTAGCGGGAAAATGTGATGAACGAATAACGTCACCGATAGCATTAATAAATAATAATGACGAATTCATTATTCAACTTCAATTGTGCATGAAAGATAATATCGCAAAGAACGTTTCAGCAATAATGGATATCGGACGCGAGTTTGTTCGGGATCCACAGGTAGATTTTGATATATTAAATAACCACGGGAATGGTTTGTTTGATGAGATATATCAGAATTTAGATTATGACAAAGAGGTAGACCAATTACTTATCGATACAGTTGAATCAGGACGGGAAGCTCAGAGTACAGATGAGCAGTTAGATGGGATTTTGGAGAGTAGGGTGGAATACAGATTTTCAAGTAGAGTTAAAATATGATATTGGTCCGTATTACCAATCATTTAAAGAAAATCATACTATCGAGAAGGACGTAATGAATGTGGTACATCGTTATAATTCTAAACCAACGAAAAAAAGGCCAGATTTTATGCACGAGTTGAAGATAAACTTGACATCTAGTCAACCTATTTATTGTGCACCGAACAGATTGTCTGTAAAGTATAGGCAGACAGTAAAGCAAATAGTTGATGATTTACTCAATAGAGGAGTTATTCAGAAAAGTAACAGTGATTATACAAGCCGTGTAGTTTTAGTTAACAAGCGGGACGGCAAGCAACGATTATGCGTTGACTATAGACGATTAATTAAAATAACTGTTAAGGATAGATACCCTTTGCCGCGTATTGAGGATTGGTTAGATAGGTTAGAGAACAAAAAAGTATTTACTCTTATTGATTTAAAAAACGGTTTTCACCACATCTCAGTACACAAGGATTCTGTTAAAAACACATCTTTCGTCACACCCGACGGACAATGTGAGTATCTCAAAACTCCATTTGGTTTGAGCAATGCTCCATCTGCCTTTCAGCGCTATGCATCCGAAGTTTTTATTTACCGAATCTCAATTATTTAGGTTATGAAGTTAGTTCTGTGGGAATCAAACCATCTCAGCGTCATATAGAGTCGGAACGGGACTACTCTGTTCCGAAGAATGTCTTTGAACTTCAAAGATTGTTGGGTCTTTTTAGTTTCTTTCGGAAATTTATTCATAATTTTTCATTAGTAGCTAAGCCACTTCAGGATCTTCTAAGGAAGGATGTTATGTTTGAATTCGGTGCCGATGAGGTCTGTTCGTTCGAGGCAATTAAATCAAGATTGGTTAGTGCTCCTGTGTTAGCATATTACAGTCCTTGGCGAGAGACAGAACTTCACACAGACGCCAGTAAAGCTGGTTACTGTGCGATACTACTCTAGAAACAGGCTGATGGTTTCTTTCATCCGGTTTCGTTCTTCAGCAAAAAATCGACGGAGGCTGAGAGCAGATACCATTGCCTACACAGTATACCGTTTAGGATCATTACTGATTGTAACTCACTCAAGCAGACCCTTGAGAAGAAGGATACAAATTGTCACATTATGCGTTGGTCTCTATTTTTAGAGAATTACGAGTACAAGATAATTCATCGAGGAAACGTTAAGATGAGGCACGTTGACGCGTTGAGTTTTGTTGAGTCTTCCAGGTGTCTTGGCAATCCACGAGTGTGGGTTTTCTCAGGTTTTGGCAAATTATCAGTTAACCGATAGAAAGGTGAGAGATATAAAAAAGGACTTAAGGCCTGATTGTGATAATGAGTTATACACAGTAAGCGGTAATCTCTAGTACAGAAAGTTTAAGGAAAAGTTCCTATTTTACGTGCCGGAATCTCGAATCTATAAGACAGTCTCACGATGTGGGCCATGTTAGTGCGAACAAGGTAATCGAATTGATTCGTCGCACATATTGGTTTTTCAATATGAGGAACAAAGTTACGAAATACATTAAGGGTTGCCTGAAGTGCCTTATGTTTCAGCCTTATATACGATTCATATTGATCATGTAGGTCCATTGGAAGAGACTAATAGGAAGAAGAGACATATTTAGGGTATAACAGATGGTTTTACCAAGTATTATCCTAACCTTTATCCTACCAGGACGACTAACATTCGTGAGGTTAAAAATATTCTCAACAAATATTTTTTGCAGTTTAGTGTTCCTCAACGTTTGATATCCGATAGGGGTACATGTTTTACCTCAGTCGAGTTTAGGGAACTTTTTGGAAAAGTATCGGGTCAAACATGTCCTTAGCGCCACGAATTCAGCTCAATCTAATGGATAGGAGCAACGTATGCACAGAACTTTTGTGCCGATGATAGCTAAAACAATTGATCTAGAAAATAATAAAAATTGGGATAGGGTTCGCTCAGATGCCGAATTTGCAATAAATAATACTGTGAATCGTTCTATCAATACTACACCAGCAATGGCATTATATAGTGTAAATCAACGAAAGGAAACCGATAGGCTTATAGCACATATTGAGAATTTGAATGACACAGAAAGGATTTTCAGAAAATTCGTCAAACCATTTTAGAACTAACCAAAAAGGATCAATTAAAAAATAAAGATTACTTCGGTGCTAAAGTAGGGGACATAGTTTTGATTAGAAATAGCTTTAATGAAGCAGGGGTGAATCATAAGTTTTTACCCAAGTACAAAGGTCTGTATTCAGTTATTGCTGTCTTACTAGGAGATCGTTTTGTGATTGAAGATCTGCCAGGGCCGAAACTCTCAAATAGACCATTCCACGATGTGTTTGCCGCCTTCAACATGAAGCCTTTTTACGGCAGTCAGGATGATGCAATCGATGACGATTGTTAAGTCAGAATAGCCGAATGTAGTAATCGCAGTTATATTAGTTCGGACAAATGATTTGTATTGTTACGGTACCACCTAGCGTGCGATAGCATAAGTCCAAATAAATGAAGATTTCTCTAGGCTTAACCATAGAGACATCTATTAAGTATCGATAGTACTAGTCGTACTAAAAATTGAGCAAATGAAATGAAGTAGTGACATCTCGATAAGAGTAGAAAGTTCGAGATATTTTTAATTTGTGTATATAAGCGAATCGATGTTGTATGCGATAGATAGTTGTACTTGAAAAACGAAAGCGATAACAAGTAAGCGGTTAAAATTAAAAGTGATAGTAAGAGATTTTTGTTGTTAAATAAAGTTAACAGTACTAAGTGATTTTTGTGAAATAAAGAATTGGTAAAAGAACTAAGTTGTGAATAATTGTGTTTTATTGAGGCAATTATTGTCTGTGAAAGTGAAGTGTTTAAATTGGGACTTGTGTAGTTTTGTGAAATTTGTTAGTGGACAGTGGTATTCGGGTAGTTATCCACAATCCAGAGATACGAACAGTAAGTGACAAGGCAAGAACGCAGCAGTATTTTTGTCTAAGATAATTTTGTTTAGTTCTGCTAGACAAACGAAGATGTCAGTAGACATCATTTAGAATTTTATATCGAAATGTCATTATTATAGTTTTTTAAGTAGAGTAGTGCTAACAGTGGAAGATAAAGCACGTTATTTTGTTATAAGAAATAAAAGTTAAAAAATAAAAATAGTTGTTTCGATTTTAAAAACCATGTCTTTTAACAAAAACGAAGAGTACTACAAACAATTATAAATCACTTCTTAAAAAACTTTTATTTTCACTAGATTAGCGGCTAGTCACTGGTGGGGCTATGAGACCAACCTTAATTCTTTCACGTTTAAAACAAAATTCTTCTCTACTCACGACAGTCCATCGCTTATATACCAAGAGTTGTAAAATTAAAAAAGAAATTCGACTTCTTGAGGCTTTGTTTTATTTACTATTTTATTTAAAAAGATATTTTAACAGATTAGTTGAACAAATTTAAATTAGATAATGTTATAATATTTCGCTTAATATCTGCATTTATAATAGTTATAACACGAATAAATATTAATTTAATCAACCAGATCTTGAAAAGCCAAATAATTTATAAAGAGCATACTTGTAATGCTTTTTGGTTTTGTCGTGTATACAAGTACGCAACGAGTCAGCAAAATTTAATTCAAAATATTTTTTAACTTTTTCTAAATCATCACATTGCAATAGAACCAACCCGATTAATGTACTATTGCTAGAACTGAGTGCATCGTTCAAACATTGTGCATAAAAAAAATATTTATCTTCAGCATACTCAACAATTGCTTTATAGCCAAGGACGTCTTCCCGTTTAAATAATGATTCTAAATGATCTTCGATCGGTTTTCGTGCTATTTTACGAAATTCTTCGACAATTAATTTTAATTGTTCGAAATTTCGTTTCGAAAATATTTCAAGAAACACCGTTATATATTCATCGCTATATGGATTTTTTTCTTCTAATAATTTACAAGCATCGTTTGCGGCCGCACCCGAATCCTTAACATCACTTTCATCCCGTTCTGATTTGCATACGTCTAATAACAAATACTTGAATTGGTCTGAAAGTTTAGTTTTAATTTGATCTTCTAGATTAACGGTATGTCTAGCTTTATAGCACGATTTTATATCGTTGATTGTACTATTAGATTGTGGGCTCAAAATCATCGAAATTATATTATGTTCAAAAGCTAAAAGAGCTGCATGTAATTGATCGGCATAAAATTCAGACGGCTCCATAATTAAAGCAAGCATAATTTTGCCAAAATTGTTGTTAAATCGTGATTTTATTTCATCTTCTAACGATTGGTTGCCGGTTTGATTAAATTTAATTTTAATGGCCTAAAAAATATAATTTGTAATTTGGTTTTAGAGGAATGATCGAGTCTATTTAGAATATGAATGTTAGCTTACTTGACGCTGTTCCTTATTTCGGTCACACAAAATATTTAGTACAGCGTCCTTGTCACTTATTGATTCACGTAATGTATTGACATCCGTTACCACATCAAAATTAAATGATTCCATATTTTAAATCAATCGGGCCTGGTACACTATATTCGTTTAGTTTTAAATACAAGAAATACACATGTAGAATAAGTTACCGCTTCAAATACTAATAAATCAAGGCTTACATTTTTAATGACGTAATACACTAGAACGTTACAAAAAAAACACACAAATTTTAAAAGAACAACAAAATCAAAAATATACGTGCGCACATCTACGAAGTTTTCAAGCAACTACTGCAAATAAGATATGTAAACGTTATATATAAAGTAACTTTTTTTTTTTTAATAATCTTAACGATAAAAACGATAATCTTAAACACGACGAAAACGATGTCTTAATTATATATATAACAAATTTGCTCGCTAAATGTCGGCTTTGCACAATAAAAATATGAGTCAGTATTTTTTTACAGTGAAACCATAAACGTTTTACTGGTTTCACAGTAAACAAAATACTGACAGTAAATGTTTCACTGTATAGATAGATGACTAAACGATCAACATACTGATAGCGTTTTCTATTCTTAGAATAAACAGTAAGACATTATCGACAATTTTTTTTTTTTTTGTAGAAATACAAAAACGAAGAAATGTTTTTTGTTGGTTTCCAATACGTCTGGTAAATAGCTGAAAACACAGCGTAATTTTAATTTTATTTAAATTTAAGATTGTGCACAATGAAAGATGTTCCATTTGAGCTGTTGTCTATCAATTTTTTATGTTTGTTAAAACATTTAGGGTACACACAGGGACGCATTTACTAATAGGCAAAGGTAGAGCATTTGCCTAAGAGCGCCACACAAAATAGGGCGCATGAGTTTTCCCGAATCTATTTCAAATTGCTTTTATTAATTTTCATACATTTATTTTTTTTGTCAACATCATAAATTTGTCAAAATAAACACTAAAAAACGATAAAACATTATTTCATTTTATTTTTCGTTATTTCCCCTTTATTACTCTACGATTATTGAGGAAAATAAAAATAAAATAACAAACGAACGCGGGAATGCGAAATAAAGTTATAGTCAGTACGAACTGCATACATCTATAGAAAAGAGAAAGAAGTTTCTTCTTGCAAAAAAATATCTAGATCCTACGTATATATTCTTAATTTAATTAATTTGTATAAAAACAAAGAATGGTTTTTAAGTGCATTGATTTTAGTTTTATGTGTTTGCAATTCAGGGATTTGTAATCATATTTTGTAACAATGTCCTCTTCATTCGACCACCAGGAAAATAGTTTGCGGATAAGCTCGCCGTGTGGGGGATTCATCGGTCGAATGAGACACTATCAAATATTTATTTCCTGGTAACCACAATGTAGATCACCCATTCATTCACTATACACTTGATCTTCCCTTCAGTTACCCATTACGATCGAAAACCAATATGAATTAATAACAAAAAAAGCAAAAAGTCTTAACTAATTTTACTAACTCTTAACTATTTAATACTAATAGTAATAACAACAAAAAAAAATGTATAATAATAATATATATGAAAAAAAACGTCACCAAATTTCACAATGTTTGTTTTATATCTCCTTCGTCGCAGCACGTGGTTGCATCCGTTATCCGTTGGCGATGATGATGACTATCAATAAGTAGCCGTCTTCTTAATTAATTTTATTTCCTTCTGTTATTGCTTGTCGTTGAGTCGTAGTTTTAATACTAAGTAAGATTTATGTATTTTACTTGTACTAGCCGTAGCCACTTAGATAAACACGACGATAAAGGTCCGCACTTCCACGCTGTCAGACCGTTTTTATTTAATTTGTTTTTTTTTTTATTTTGCTTTTGTTTTTTTTTTGCAGTACAATTTTCAATTATAATTTTTTTATTTTATTTGATAATTTATTAATTATGCTTATTACCAAAAACTTCTTTATTTCTTTTATTCACTTAGATATATATATTGCTACGTTCTTGCCTTGTCACTTAAGGTTCGTATCTCTGGATTGTGAATAATTACCCGAACACCACTGTTCACTAACAAATTTCACAAAACTACACAAGTTCCACTTTAACACTGTGTGGCAACGAGCCTAAATAATTGTTATTTCCATCACTATACATTTATATGTACTCAGTCTAAACGGGAAAAAATGCATAAAAAAAAATTATATGAAATAAAGAAATTATAGAAATTATATTAAGTAAAATTAGAATAAGAATTTTTTTTAATTAAAATACTATATATTGAATACTATTGAATACTTTTAAATACTATTGTAAAATTATATTTCAAGTGTTTACTGTAAAATTTTGTAATCATGTAATCAATGAAAAATTATCGTGTCCAAATGAATGAGTACATTAGTTCAAACCAATACTAAATTACCACCGCTCGAAACATTCGATGATAAAAATACCGGTGGCTGAAACGGTACGGAGGCAAAAATATGATACACATGAAAAAGAGGAAAAAATAAACGTTTGGTGATGAGTACGAAAGTAAATGTTGAAGAGGAATGGTGTAAATAAAAATTAAAGCGGAGATAATACTAAAAGAGATAAAGTGTTAACAAGTTAGGTTAAAAAGGAAAAAAGACTACAAATAAATAAATTTTAATTTATAGTGTAATTGAAACTAAAAATTAATAATTAATAATAATTATAATAATAATAATAGTAATCATAATAATTCATTATAATATAGTTGTAAAAATTGATAATAATAAAAAGACTGATAGTGAAAACGTGCATTCCTTCGCTGAACCCGCTATTTCATTAGAAAACAATCAATGAAATAAATGAATATACTGCAGCGTGGTAAATAACCATATTTATTAAGTCCTACATGCAAGTAGGGTATTTAAGAGTCGGAAAAACTCGCTGTATACTCCGTATCAAACACATGCAAGTTTGGTATTTTTCTCCGATTTCTTCGGCCACGTGGTTCGTATTTGGAGGTTTAAAGTCGGCGAACGGATCCGCAACGTTTTATAAGCTAAGTGTCTGTGTTATAATATTGTAAAAATAGAATTAAGTTTTCCATAAATTTGATAGATATATATTTTAGTTTGGGATACTATAAATTAAATTTATAATTTCTTTTTATTTCAATATAAGGTGGAAGTGCATTTTTTTTTGTTGTTATTCATTTTTTTTTTGTTATAATTTCAACCATTCTTTTTCTTTCTTGCAAGTTTTAAATTAATTACGTAAAAAAAAAATTAAAAATTAGTTCTATATTGTTTCTTTTATTTATGAATAGTACCTAATATAGTAATGGTTGCATAAGTGCTGCCAGATATTTGGTGATGAGTGTGGCTAGTATCTCGAAAATTGAAACAGCATTATATACAAGCTTTCTAGTGGTCCAGAAAAAAAAACCCCCCATAACGCGCTGTTACCTAGCCGGCAACTGATGCTGTCTGGATCAGCCCCTAGAAAGTCTGTGGCAAAATTTGAGGAGTAGAATATTACTTCGAGAAGATTGTTACAACTGTTCACTTTCACAGACAATAATTGTCTCAATAAAACACAATTATTCACAACTTAGTTCCTTTACCAATTCTTTATTTCACAAAAATCACTGTTCACTTTATTTAACAATAAAAATCACTTACTATCACTTACTATCACTTACTATCACTTTCTATCACTTTTTATTTTAACCGCTTGTTATCGCTTTCGTAGTTCAAGTACAACTATTTCTCGCATACAACATCGATTCGCTTATATACACAAATTAAAATATCTCGAACTTTCTACTTCTATCGAGATGTCACTACTACATTTAATTTGCTCAATTTTTAATACTACCAGTACTATCGATATCTAATAGATGTCTCTAGGGTTAAGCCTAGAGAAATCTTCATATATTTACACTTATGCTATCGCACACTAGGTGGTACCGTGACACTACCCCCCACCTAAACCTGTTCGTCCCGAACAGGATCCAAAATCTCTTCTTTATAAATAGCCATCCGCTCGAGATGCACCACTTTTGGTTTACCTCGTCGCCCTTTCTTGATCCTATAAATCACGTCGTTTATCTTTGTGATGATAGTGTAAGGTCCTTCCCATGCTGAATGCAATTTCGGTGATAAACCCTTTCGTCGTTGCGGGTTATGAAGCCATATCAATTGCCCTTCTTCGAAGCCTTTGCTATTTGCTCGTATATCATATCGAGCTTTCACTTTGTCACTTGATATCCGTATTTTGTCTCGTACAAACTGATGTATCTCATTAATTTCTTCTTTCATCCGGTCTACATAATCTTGTCCGCATAAGGCCGCTGATGGAACAACCTCAAACTTCAAATCTCCAGGCAGGCGAAGATTATTTCCGAAAAGCGTCTTTGCTGGCGTCATCCCAGTAGTGTCATGTACTGCTGATCGATAAGCCATCAAAAACATCGGTATATGTTGATCCCAGTTGCGTTGGTTTTTATCTATCACCTTCTTTAGATATTCTTCCAATGTTCCGTTAAACCTTTCTACCATTCCATCCGATTGTGGATGCAAAGGCGTCGTTCGCGTTTTGTTGATACCGAGCATCTAACAGATCTCCTGGAATACAACCGACTCAAAATTTCTTCCTTGATCCGTATGAAGTTCCATTGGTACTCCAAAACGACTAATCCAATTATTAACAACGGCATTCGCTATTGTAGTAGTTTCCTGGTTTGGTAGTGGATACACCTCCGGCCATTTGCTAAAATAATCCATTATAACTAGCACATATTTGTTTCCATTATCGATAGTGGGAAATGGACCTGCCACATCCATGGCAATTCTCTCAAAAGGTGCTCCAACATTATACTGTTGCATAGCTCCTCGAGTTTTCCGAGCCGGTCCCTTTGCGGCTGCACATAGATCACATTTTTGGCACCATTCAACCACCGACTGTCTACACCCGGACCAATAAAACCGCTGACGTACCTTAGCTAGCGTTTTGTTAATTCCTAAGTGACCTCCACTAGTTCCCTCGTGATATTCCTTCAGAATTTCTTTAATACGAATTTGTGGTACCACGATCAAAGATTGTTTAACGTTGCCGTCAGTGCTTTCCCACACTCGTTTTAAACAGCCGTCCTCTAATTTAAGGCTCTGCCATTGTGCCCAATAAGCCTTTACAGTGGGGGCTTTGTCCGCGATCTCATTCCATGTTGGCCGGTACTTCCTCTTCTTATATTCCAAAATTATCGACAAATTCGGATCTCGTTGTTGCTCCTCTCGGATTGCTTCATTGGTCCATTCATCATGAGGTAACACTTGCATCAGCCTAACATCAATGATGTTCTCCTTCCCCTCTACGCAACTACAATGTTTGCATTCTGCCTGACACGGTCGTCTTGACAATGCGTCAGCATTTCCGTGTACTGTACCTTTCCGATGTTCGATCTGGAAATCGTAACTTTGTAAACGTTCAATCCAACGTGCCACCTGTCCCTCTGGATTTTTGAATTGAAGCAGCCACCTTAAGGCTCCATGGTCCGTTCTTAAATGGAATTGTTGACCATATAGGTATTTGTGGAAATGTTTGACGCATTCCACAATAGCCAACAATTCCCTACGTGTTACACAATAGTTACGCTCTGGTTTCGATAAGATCTTTGAATAATAAGCTATAACTCTCTCCTTGCCATCGATTTGTTGTGATAAAACTCCGCCTATACCGTCATTACTGGCATCAGTATCCAATATAAATTTCACATTCGGCATCGGGTATGCGAGGACCGGTGCTATACATAATCTCCTCCTTAATTCCACGAATGCATTTTCTTGTTCCTCCTTCCATTCGAACGGTTTGTTTTTCCTTGTTAATTCATGCTAACTCTTTGCGATGTTTGCAAATCCCGGTACAAATCGTCTATAGTATGTGCACAAGCCAAGGAAACTCCTCACTTCATGTAAATTTTTAGGTCTCGGCCACGTCTTAACTGCTGCAATCTTTTCTTCATCGGTGCGGATTCCATTTGCTGTTACCTCGTGTCCTAAATATTTGACCTCTGTTCTGAATAGACTGCACTTCTTTGGACTTAATTTTAGACCGGCGGATTGTATTCTATCCAATACCTCCGCTAAATTTTGTAAGTGCTCCTCAAAATCTTTTCCCATTACAATGATGTCGTCTAAATACACTAGACACGTCTTCCAGTGTAACCCCTTTAGAACTCGCTCCATTAATCGTTCAAAAGTTGCAGGGGCGTTACATAGGCCAAATGGCATAACGTTGAACTGCCATAATCCGTTTCCAACACTAAATGCCGTTTTCTCGCGATCTTCTTCCTGTACTTCCGATTGCCAGTATCCGCTTTGCAAATCCAATGTGGAAAAAATCGTAGCACCCGATAATGTATCCAATGTATCGTCGATTCTGGGCAAGGGATAACTATCCTTTTTGGTAACAGCATTGAGCTTCCGATAATCAATGCAAAATCACATACTTCCGTCCTTCTTTTCCACCAACACTACCGGTGAACTCCACGGACTGTTCGATGATTCAATTACTCCTGCCTTCTGCATGTCCGTCACCATTTGATTCACTTCCTGTTGTTTCGCCAATGGTAATCGTCTAGGTGGTTGACGAATTGGCATCTCTGTTCCTGTATTAATCCGGTGTTTTACCATCTTGGTTCTTCCATTATTTTCGGGTGTACTGCAGAAAATGGACATATACCGCTCGAGTAACTGCTGTGCAGAGTTTTTCTGTGCCAAAGGTTAGATCATTGGTCCATTTCTGCATGAGATTATTAACAATTTCTTTCTGCCTGTCCTCATTGGATTCTCTAACAGAACTTTTCTGCTCACATTTGATTATTGTTAATACCTCTTCACATTTACCGATGATGGTTCCTTTCTTGATGGTTTTCGTCTTATCCGATAAATTAAGAGTCATAATTGGAACTCTATAATCACTGTCCGGTTTAACTAAGGCTTTGCCTATGATTATTTCCCTGGCTCCTCTTTCGTCTTCTATGGCTTCTATAACCCACAACCTGGGTGACCCAAAACCTCCCTCCAATCGTCCCCATACAATTGTCTCCGAGTTCGGTAGCAACTTCTCCCGATGATCAACTATCACTCGTCTTGCTAATTCCTCTGTGCCGTTTAACTGAAGTGGCAACTCGATATTACCTTGGTATAATATTCCTTGTCCTACATCCATCATAAAACCATTCTTTCTCATGAAGTCCATTCCCAAGATGACCTCATCCACTATATCTGCCACTAGCACTTCATGTTGATAATGAGTTTTCCCTATTCGTATATCAACGAGTTTTTTACCCTTTATAACTGCACTATCTCCCGTCACTGTTTGTAATTTCAGGCCATACACTGGTTGTACACCTCCTTTAACTACGTCGGCACGAACAATGGTGCGCGCTGCTCCTGTATCTAGAGTGATAATATACCTCTTTCGATCAACATCACCTCGAACTGTTAAATTGTCACTGCCCGGCGCTAATCCGGAAACAGGGATGAAGGTCATGGGGCAATCGGTTGTGGGAGTCAGCATCTGCCCCTTTAAGCTGACTCGTTGTGGTTTAACGACTCGGTCGTTACTTGGGCCTCTCGATTGGTCACTACTTGACCTCCCTCCGGCCTTCGTACCATTGGAGATGGTGATTTTCCACGTTTCCGTTTATTTTTATTGCAGTCTCGTGAGATGTGACCCAATTTGTCACATATCCAGCATTTTATTTTTCCACCGTTCGAAATTCTAGGGGCCGACTGCATCATATTACTGCCGGTACTTATATCTACCCGACGTATCTTATTGATTCTTGGTCCAATGAGAGTTTGTGCCGTCTCATTCATTAACGCACAAGCAATGGTTTCCGCGAAAGTAGCCTTTGGTGATAATATCACTGCTTTGCGTGTGTCTTGGTCTCGTATACCATCAATAAATGCGTCCATTTTAATTCTTTCCATGAAATCGGAAGCAGTATTTGCATGTGCTAGATGTGCTAGCCTCTCGACGGCCGATGCAAATTCTTGTAAAGTTTCTACAACCTTCTGTGACCGTCCTTTCAATTCCATTCGATAAATTTCCCGCTTATGGTCACTTCCATATTTGCGTTCCAAAGCCTTCATTATTTCACCATATTCTTTGCAATCGTTTTCTGGAATTGTTTGTAATATCTCGGCTGCTTCTCCCTTAAGTGCCACTATTAACGCTGCTACTCTATGCGCTTCGTCCCAGTGATTTTGTGTGGACGCCATTTCAAATTGAAGCTTAAAAATTGCGAATGATGTGGTGCCGTCAAACGTTGGTGGCTTCAATTTAAAAGTGTTTACTGGTTGGATTACTTGCGCTGATGTTTCATTGAGTTTCATTACACTGACCTCCTTTTCGAGACGAAGAAATTTTTGTTCGACATATTCAATTTTGTTGTCCAACTTTTGATCAACATGTTTAACATCAGTTTTAACTTCTAGAATTTTTGTTGTAAATTCGTCTTTCACTTTCTCTACTTCGCCTTGGAAAGTACTAGCTAATTCGAGAAGTTTTTCTTCCATTTTATTTTGTCCTTCTACTACGAGTATTTCTAGTCGTTTAATTTGATCTTCTTGAATTTCCTCAAGTCCTTTAATTTGGTCTTCTTGAAATTTCTTTTGTTCTGTCATCATCTGTTGCATGACTGCCATCAACTGCGCCATATCGAAATTTCCAGACGATGCTTCGATGCGTAACTCCGGCGTTTCTATTTCAAACTCATAACTTTATAGATCTAAACCATCACGCTCCATTGCTTCACGCAATCGTAACATCAATTCGTTAATTGTTTGCTGTATGGCGGTGCGTAAAGCACAAGCAATTCCAGGTAAGTTCTTATCCCATGTCCGATGTTCACTTTTCACATACGCTCTAATAGCAGCCACCACCAATCTATTAACCCGCTCTGAAGCGTTTGCTTGGGGTGAGTATACCGCTGTTTTACTATGAATTATATGGTAATCATTCAAAAGTTCTTTAAAAGCCTTACTAATAAATTGGGGTCCATTATCAGTTCGCACCTGCTTGGAACTCCAAACACCAAAAATACGTCATTTCTCAAATGGCTGATTATTTTGTTTGTAGTACTCGAGCTAAGCGGTTTTAGCAATACGAATTTTGTGAATTGGTCTAGAACCACCAAAATGTAAGAGTTTCCAAATTTCGATCGTGGGTAGGGACCCATGAGATCGATGTACACATGTTCCCAAGGACGCGATGCAAACAAAGTGTCACCTAAAGGAGGTTTCGTAATTGAATTAGGCACTTTTGTAGTTTTACATATACTACAATTTTGTACAAACTCGTAAACTTGTCTTCTAATACCTGGCCAGTAAAAACATTGCCTTAGTCGAACTAAGGTTTTTAATATTCCACCGTGTGCAGCGAGAGGATGATTATGGCACTGTCGTATAAGGTGTTCTGTTATACTTTGTGGGATCCATAGTTTCCAATTAGAGGTATCAGACAAAGAAGCATCACAGTTAGTCCCTATTTTAATATAAATTCGATCCGACGTTATTCTAAATGAGGGATATTTTTCAGGACATTTAATAATATTTTCTTTTAATTTGAGGTAATCATGATCCTGAAAGCTTACAGAAGATAAATCAATGATAGAGTTAAAGTCGACATTTACGGTATCACAGTATATTCTGGATAAAGAGTCGGGAACTACATTTTCCGAACCACGCTGGTGTTGAATTTCGAAGTCAAAAGACTGCAATTTGAGACTCCAGCGAGCAAGTCTACCATTTAGATCATTCTGAGCCATTAACCATTTAAGGCTAGAATGGTCGGTTATAATAGTAAAATGGAAACCATCAATATGTGGACGGAACTTCTTGATGCTTAATATTGTTGCTAGACATTCAAGTTCAGTTGTAGTGTAATTGGACTGTGCTGAATTTAGTTTTTTTTGACATAAATGCAATCGGTTTTTCGTTGCTTTCTGAATCTTTTTGAAACAGTACACTTCCTACTCCTGTTTTGGATGCATCACATCTAATCCAAAATGGTTTTAAATAGTCAGGATTTATTAACAAAGGAGCTTGATACCAGCGTGTCATTCCAAGAAGTCGGCGGGTTTGTTTTATGCTAGTAGGTGATGGGAAATTTCGTATGGCTTCGACCTTTTCTGGATCAGCCCTAAGTCCACCTTCTCCGACTATATACCCCAAATACTTGATTTGTTTCATAAAGAAATGGCTTTTTGATACATTTATGGTTAGGCCAGCATCTGACAGACGTTTAGCGACTATTTCTAATAGTTTAAAATGTTCTTCAATCGTATCAGTCGTTACCAATAGATCGTCAAGATACACAAATATTTGATGGTGATAGATATGCGGTATTACTTTATCCAATAAACGACACAATGTTTGAAGCGAATTACATAGTCCAAATGGCATAACTCGGAAGTGGTATAATGGACGACCAGGAACTGTGAACGCAGTTTTATCTCTAGAGGCCAGAGCGAGTGGTATCTGCCAGAAGGCATCTTTCAAGTCAATGCTGGAGATATATTTTGTACAATTCAATCTACCTAGTAAACCATTTATTAAGGGAAGTGGATACGCGTCTTTTATCGTCACAGCATTAACCTTGCGAGAATCAAGACACAATCTAACTTTGTTAGGTTTTCGAATTAGCACAACTGGAGATGACCATGAACTCGAGCTCTCTTCTATTACCCCTAAAGATAACATTCGATCGAGTCTAATCATACGATGAGCCTAATTTTGGTGGCTGAATAAATAATAATAAATAAAAAAAAAATATCTTTAACGGAAAAATTGTATTAGATTACATAAGTTTAATTAAAGTTCATGATTGCAGGGTTGGGCGTTTTACATGTAACAAACGTTTTCTTCATTCAAAATATTGAATAAATGATACAAACATTTGTTTATAAGAATAACTTGCATTAGAAAATCCAATTAAACATTTTATTTAAATGGTTAATCATAATTATTTTCAACTTTTAGTTATCTACATTGAGACTATAAAAATCACCTATCCTTCTACAATGCCATCTGTTTACGTCTTAAACTAGTTCTTATATTCGACAAAATAAAGAACTAGTGACATAGTGCCATCTAGCTACATTTGAATAAACTAAAATAAAATATTTTTAAGAGTGCATATTTCTTTCGATATGTAGTGGAAAACTAATTGCAATTTGACGTTTAATCATAAATAAAATAATTCTCTGCAGTGAAATGAATGAAGTGAATCTATACTCGTTTGACTGGCTTTTAAATTTAATTCATTATTAATTTCAAACAGGACAGAATCAACCAAATTATCACTACCCGTCTCACCCTCATCAAATAAATGTATGCCTGAAATTACTAGCCCTATTCTATCCATTCGATAAAATGCCTATGCATTATGCCTTTGATGTCCAGTGTAGTAAAGAGCTAGCGAATATGATTATCGAATTTAAGCGTGGAACTGTAGTGAATTTTATTAATTCAATTTAATTTTTCTTACTCTAATTACAATTAATAATTTTTCATAACCTAAGTTTGCAGCAATACCATTATACTAACCTTACCATAGAATTAATACTAGATAAATTGATTAATACATTAATAATTAAATAATTAAATTACATTAATTTTAAATTCATTTATTGATAGCAGGTGTCAAGATTTCATTGTCAAAATATTTCTTATCATAGGAAAGTTGCACTTTATTTTACATTTATACATATGTACAAATATCACAATAAATAAACACAAATACACTACACTGTAGTATATAGTCAATTTTTCTTTAATTAAGAGATTTGGTAACAGATGGCGATAATTGTAATGAAAAAGTTGATTTATATTTTACAGTATGTATAAAATAATCATTTACATTTTACATACATTTTACATGTAAAAAACCCAGTAAATTACATTGTGTAATTTACACGCCCAACTGTGCATGATTGTGATATGAATATATATAAACATTATGGTGCTAGTGGGTCCAATATAACTTAAATTAAGAATTTGAACTGTAAAAGTTTTTTTTGTTGTAAACTATATATATATATATATATATATATATATATATATATATATATATATATATATATATATATATATATATATATATATATATATATATATATATATATATATATATATATATATATATATATATATATATATATATATATATATATATATATATATATATATATATATATATATATATATATATATATATATATATATATATATATATATATATATATATATATATATATATCTAAGTGAATAAAAGAAATAAACAAGTTTTTGGTAATAAGAATAATTAATAAATTATTAAATAAAATAAAAAAATTATAATTGAAAATTGTACTGCAAAAAAAAAACAAAAGCAAAATAAAAATTAAATAAAAACGGTCTGACAGCGTGGAAGTGCGGACCTTTATCGTCGTGTTTATCTAAGTGGCTACGGCTAGTACAAGTAAAATACATAAATCTTACTTAGTATTAAAACTACGACTCAACGACAAGCAATAACAGAAGGAAATAAAATTAATTAAGAAGACGGCTACTTATTGATAGTCATCATCATCGCCAACGGATAACGGATGCAACCACGTGCTGCGACGAAGGAGACAAAACAAACATTGTGAGATTTGGTGACGTTTTTTTTTTCATATATATTATTATTATACATTTTTTTTTGTTGTTATTACTATTAGTATCAAATAGTTAAGAGTTAGTAAAATTAGTTAAGACTTTTTGCTTTTTTTGTTATTAATTCATATTGGTTTTCGATCGTAATGGGTAACTGAAGGGAAGATCAAGTGTATAGTGAATGAATGGGTGATCTACATTGTGGTTACCAGGAAATAAAAATTTGATAGTGTCTCATTCGACCGATGAATCCCTTACACGGCGAGCTTATCCGCAAACTATCTTCCTGGTGGTCGAATGAAGAGGACATTGTTACAGTCAACAAACGCCGACGTCGAAAATTATTGTCGACGCGTTTTTGTGGATTCAACAATAACAAGTTTTGTCGACGTGAAATGTTGACGCGTCAACAATAAAAATAGTAGTTTTATTTGTTTCTTTTTCTTTTTATTTTCGACATAGGCCCCAGTTGGAAAAAATTTCTATTGTAATATGGGGGAATTGGAGGATGTTCAATGACAAAAATAATAAAATAATAAGAGAATTTATGTAGCAGTAAACTCGAGTATTATTATTTTGATTTTTCTATTTTGATTGCACATGTGTATTACAATATACAAGCATACCCGATTGAAGCAACCATCGTGTGTTTTCGTTTACACAAAATACTTCGTTCACAAAATATTTTTATTTCCCCAGTGTTCCTTTTGTTCATAATGTATATCACAATGTGTTCGTTAGTATATTATGTGTATATGTTTGTCAGTTTATTATGTGTTGCTATAAACGAGAAACAATTTTTGTTTTAATTAAGAACAAAAGACAAAAATATTTGAAATAGACAAAAATGTTTCAGCCATCTCAACCACACGACTGTGTTATTAAAAAATTTACAGTTATAGCTAGCTGTGTGATTTTAATATATATGCACCATTACATTGACTTGAACAGTAATTATAAAATACTAATATACATGTATAAGTATTGTAATATGACGTATCGTATTATGTATATTAAACACGTCGGGATAAAAAAAAACAAATATCCAAAAATCTAGACCACATCATCAATTCAGTTCGACTTTCGATGAAATTAGATTTAGTTAATGTGATTTTGGTGATTATTGTGATTTAATTGTAATTAATGTGATAAAGTGATTTTTTTAAATAAATGGTATTGTGTATTAACAAATTTTCCGAACTATTAGTATGAAACGAAATAGACAAGAATATTTTACAAGCTATCGTCGTAGAAGAAATAGTGAAATAAATGAACGGCAACGAAGTGGATATTAATAGACCTACAATTCATCTTGAACTTCGCAAATCCACTTACAAGTCGGCTATTTCGGGATCTTCAGAATTTATTTCCCTCAGACACATGATCTTGGACCGCTTTCGTTCACATGCATCCATTGCGCTGCAGTTCACTTCAAAAGTGTGCTTAAATCGAATTGTTGCCACAATGGTAAATTGTCTAATTTACCTACTTCTAACGCACATTTTCCAATTGAAATTAAACAATTATACATTGGTACTGATCGCAAAAGCGGAAATTTTCGTGAGTTCATTAGGCAATACAACAACTCTAACGCCTTTGCTTCAATGGGAGCCAATATACATAATATACATTGCAGTGTTTATTGCTTTAAATTTTCAGGTGAAGTCTACCAAAAAACTGCTGATAACATTCCAATTGATTTAAATTTGAATATGGGAAACGTCCACACTGCTGATGCGGATATTTTGTATGCTGAACTATTTCTTTATGATACTATAACTCAGCCTGCCTAAAAGAAATCATGACAACAATTGGTAATGTTTTGCATAACATATCACCATACGCTAGAAGTTATCAAAAGATTTGAGAAGCATTCGAAACTGAATCAGCATTTGCTGCTCAAAATAATTGTGAGATAAATAAAGTGTCCTTAGTTTTTTATAGAGATTTACAGGATTATCAAAGAGTGTATAATGCACCTACAAATGCTAATGATGTTGCGTTAATTTATGTTCCCGATCGTGATGGCAACATACCCGCCCAAATCAATTTTCCTATCCAAACATTTGGACCAAATTATTTTTCCTCTTTTTTACCCTAATGGAGATTTTGGAAGGACTACCAATATACCTCATAATACAACGAACTCTACGGCTGTACGAAATACTAACACCGTCCTACAATTTTACGCATATGAAATAGCAATTAGACCAACAATTTTTAACCCTCTTCACTATAGGGGAAAGCTATTCCAGCAGTATATTGTAAATGCTTATGCGCGTGTCGAAGCCAATCGCTTAATGTATATTCGATCGAATCAAAAATCTCTTCGTGTTGATTCGTACAAAGGTATTTTAGATCGTATGATTAGCTTTAGTAATGATAACAATGTAAGGATTGGTAATTTATTCATACTTCCATCTTCATTTACTGGTAGGCCACGCTTTATGTCCAAACTTTATCAGGACAATATGGCTATGGTGAGAAAATTTGGGCGCCCCGATTTATTTATCACGTTAACGTGTAATCCAGCGTGGCCAGAAATTAAATCGCAACTACATTCATTTCAAAACGCTTCAGATCGCCCTGATTTAGTTACACGAGTGTTCAATCTCAAATTAAAGGAGTTTTTGAATGATATTACCAAATCCCATGTGTTTGGAAAAACATGCAGTTACGTTTATGTCATTGAGCACCAAAAACGTGGCCTTCCACATGCTCATTGTTTATTTACTCTCTGTAAGGAAGATAAGTTAAAATCAGCTGCAGATGGGGCCAAAATCATTTCAGCTGAAATTCCCAATAAAATTAGACATCCGCAACTATACGATATGGTAATAAAACATAATATACATGGGCCTTGTGGAAATTTAAATCCCAATTGTATTTGCATGATTGATGGTAAATGTTCTAAACAATTTCCGAAACCATTCTGCGAAGAAACCGATATATCTAAAGAAACTTATCCTAAATATAGGCGACGTCTAAATATAACTTCTGAAGTTATGCCCTCAAATGTTTATGTAGATAATCGTTTCATAGTTCCCTACAATCCGTTTTTGACCTTAAAATATAATGCTCATATAAATGTTGAGCTTTGTTCAACAGTTAAGGCCATAAAATATATTCACAAATGTATTACCAAAGGACATGATTGTGCTAAAATTGGTGTACAAGTTGATTCTAATAATGATCCCACAGCTGTTGTTGATGTCGATGAAATTTCGCAGTATCTTAACTGTCACTACATTAGTGCACAACAAGCAGCCTGGCAACTCCAAGAACTTCCAAATCATGCTCAGTCCCATAATATTGTTATGCTATCTGTGCATATTGTTATGAAAGATGGGCAGTCAATATTTTTTAACGAGAATAACATTGAAAATGATTTGCGACGTGAAACTATTACAGTGACGACTTTAACATCGTTTTTTAATTTAAACTTGAATGATCCAACTGCACATAATCATTTATATCAAGACATACCGATACACTACATATTTAAAAATAAAAAAAGGAATACGATCCCTAAATTCTCATCACGTTAATAAAGCTATAGAAAGAATAATAGCAGTTTCACCAAAAGATACTGAGCGGTATCACCTCCGACTGTTATTAATTTCGGTTAAAAGAAGAGAAGCTGTTTCCTTCAATAGCTTAAAAAGTTTTGAAAATGTAGTATATTCAACTTACAGAGAAGCTGTTTGAGCTAGAGGTCTGATAAACGATTCTGCAAAATGGCATTTTTGCTTTCTGAAGCTTTGAAGTATATGCTTCCAAAATCATTACGCTTGTTGTTACAATTATTTGTCACTGCAATCCTTCAAACCCATTATTCAACGACTATAAAGATTATGATGGAAGATTTCATTTATTCTGGTCTAGGGGAAGAAGCTGCGTTAACGAACTGCATTATTTTGCTGCGAGATTTATGTGAAGATGTTGGGTTTGATCTCTTTACTGTATTACCAGTACTAAATTCAGAAATATATGCCAACCTTATTACAGCACCACTTTGTATTCCTAACAGTGAACCATATCTTTGGGATAATCTAAACGAAGCACGGCGTATGGCTGCTTCCAACATTTGGTCCTCTATTCAAGGTATAAATTCACAGAAGTATTTCTACTTAGATGGCCTTGGAGGTAGCGGAAAAACATTTTTGTACCGAGCATTAATACAAAAACTTAGCACAATTAATAAAACAACATTATGTATTGCTTGGATTGGAATTGTGGCAAATCTTCTGCCACATGGTATGACTTGCCATTCTGCCTTTGCACTGCCTTTAAACCTTGACTGAGTTAAATTTCTACATTTATCAAAAAACAAAAGGAAGTTTGGCACCTGCAGTTGCTCTTGAAATTATTGACTTAGTATTTCGTGACTTAATTAAAAATAATTTACCGTTCGGTGGAAAATTTATTATATTAGGCGGCGACTTTTGGCAAGTTCTTCCTGTTATCCGAGGAGGAAATCGTGTCAGCGTTGTAAATGCTACAATAAAAAAGTCAACACTATGGAAACTTTTTCAAATATTTAAGCTCGATCAAAATATGAGAGCAATCGCTGATCTAACTTTTTGCACATAGCTTCTTTCAATTGGCGATGGTAAATGTTGCTCCGATCAAGCAATTAAAAAAACACAATATTCACTAAATATACCAAATGAATTTCTATCAGACGATATCGTTACCGATACATTTGGCAATAACTTTACTCCAGGAGATGGTGCATCTATATCACGGAGAGCGATTCTTTGTCCTAAAAATGATGATGTTCGTCATATAAATGACACGCAGTATTGAACAATTTAAATGCCGAAGAAGTGTCCTTTTGCTCAGTAGATTCCGTTAAAAACGAAGATGGTACCGATGACAGTAATTAACAAGTGAATTTCCTAACAGAATTTTTGAATTCGTTAAATCCTTCTAGTCTTCCTCCACATATTTTAAAATTAAAAATTCCATCGTAATGCTTATGCGTAACCTATCTATTAAAAACGGTTTGTGTAATGGAACAAGATTAGCAGTCACAGATTCACAGAGGAACGTAATAAAAGTTGAAATTTTAACTGGCACAGAAAAGGGTACTACACATTTCATTCCAAGAATATCTTTAGATACGTCGAACGATCCAGCATTACCTTTCAATTTAATAAGACATCAATTTCCATTACGTCTTACATACGCAATGACAATAAACATGGCACAAGGACAAACATTTAAAAATATCGGCATTTATCTTCCTGAACCTATTTTTACCCATGGCCAGCTTTACACAGCACTATCAAGAGCAACACAATCTACTGCTTTAAAAATTCAAATTATCGAAAGACCATAATTCACCTTTTCCAGATTTTCGTTACGAAAAACGGACCTACAACTGTACGTCTTCGAAGACATGAAAGAGTCAAATTTAGAGTGAAAATTTGCTTCCCGTAGCGGAATTTAAAAAAAAATTTTGTTTTTGCTGCTGCTGCTGGCTGCCTATAAAAATCCAAATTTGAATAAAAAAGAGTTGGAAGTCCGCGAGCAACAGAAATTTAGAAATAAAGAAACAAATTAATAAGAAAATTGTGCAATTGCACAGGTGACCCCTAGTGTAAATAAAATACGTACGACAGATTTTTTCAAGGCTTTTACACACCTACAAATAAAATATTTTTATATTTTTAGTAACTCAATCTCGATGCCGATATACAGGGGAATAAATGTTGTGCCAAACTTTAGAGTCTGAATATTTGACTTCATACTGCTTATGAGCCATTATTAACCCTTCCCAGAGATTTGGACTCAAGTTCTGATAGTACATAGAATAGCTCACTATATTCGTCATCTAAAAACGTCAAAACCTCATCGATGTACAGGGGAATAAGTGCTGTAGAGACTTTTGAATTTCTTTTTTTTTGTACTTTGTTTACCAGCTTAAAACAACTCTATTTAGAAATTTTAATTAATTTTTTGAAATGGATAATTATATCTAATTAATTGTTTTACCGTTTTTTTTTAAATGGTATCATTTAATGGCATATTTATTTGATAATCTAATATGTTAAACGGAGATCAGAATAAAATTTAAATTTTAGTACTAAATATTTCAATGGGAATAATCATTTTTCCAATAGGAATTTAGTTTAACAGTGTGAAACTAACACACATATAAAAAGTGAAGAAATGAAGAAAACTTCACATCCATATATTATTATATATTCGAAAAGGTATAAACGTAATAAAACGCTTATTCTAGCACATTTATGCGCGATTTTTGTACTCATTAAATTCGGGTTGGAAACCCCTTATGCATACTTTACGATGACGTTTCTCTGTAAGCTCGAAATTAGCAGAAAATATTATATCCGGCCGTTAGGAGAATATAAATTCATTTCAACCATCATAGATGGCAACCATATTACTGTGGTGTTGATTGACGTTTGTTGAAACAAAAAATTACGCCGTTCAACGTAATTTTGTTATGATAAAGTTGAACATTCCGCCGCCTTTGACTCGTATGAGTCAATCAATGGAATTAAACCAATCTTGCTGATCGGTCGCTTTAAAATGTTTGCCGCGGTTTTCGCGGTAACGACTCTGATTAAATTGTCTCGGCCTGGATGTACTTCAACTACTTTAGCTAAAAGCCATCTCTCTGGTGAGGAATTGTCTTCCTTTAGTATAACGACGTCACCATTTTTGATTCGATTGACTAGTACAGTTACTTTATTAAGTTGGTTTAAAGTGGTGAGATATTTATCCCGCCAACGAAGCCAAACATTTTGAATTAATTTTAGAAGCATCTGTCATCTGGATAATGTGTAATTGATTTTGGTTTGGACCAATGATGATTCTGGAATAAGTGTTAGTGGGTGACCCAGTATGAAGTGTGCGGGGGTTAATGGATCATCACTCCGTTCATTCTGACACAAAGGTCGTGAGTTTAAAATAGCTTACACTTGTTTTAGAATTGTGAGAAGCTTTTCGTTGTGAGAAGCTTTTCGTTTCGTTTTGATCGGGACAGATAGGACGAGAGTTTAATATCTCCTCTATCTGCACTGTCAACGTGGAAAATTCTTCAATGGTGAGTATCTCAGCCCCTATACTTCGGCTGATTTGCGTCTTGGTGGACTTTACCGCACCTTCCCATAATCCACCTTGATTTGGTGCTGCTGGTGGGATGAATCGCCAAGCTATCTTATCCCTTGAAATATTAGAGATTATTTGATTATTATGTTTACTTATAAAATCATATATTTCGCGAAGATAATTATTTGCACCAACGAAATTGGTGGCATTATCGCAGTTTTTTGAATGGCATAAACCTCTTCGACTAATAAATCGCCGTAAGGCCCCTAAGAATGAATCAGTTGTGAGATTCATACAAATTTCTATATGTACCGCATGAGTGCTGAAGCACACAAAGATACATAGGTATGCTTTCACTGGAATGGAACCTCTACGTCTCACCGGATGAATTTTAAACGGGCCGCAAAAATCTAACACTACTGCACCAAAGGCCGCTGTAATCGTTACTCTTTCTTCAGGTAGCTGTCCCATAATTTGCTTCATCATCTTAGGATTTTGTCTTAAACACTTGGTACATTTTCGAAATATGTTCTTGGCGACTTCCTTTCCTCTAATGATCCAGAAGTTTTGACGCACCAGGCTCATTAGTAAGTTTGTGCCTGGATGTTGTTTCTGCATGTGCACATCGTATGTGATGGATGTGGCGATGGGTGCTTTCGGTGATATTATTGCGGGATGTATAGTATTATAGGGTAACATCGATTTTTGTAATCGTCCGCCGACTCTCATGATGCCTTCTATATCCAGAAACGGATTTAACTGCCTGAGTTTGCTTCTTATATTGATTGGTTTATTATTTTGAAGGCATCGATATTCATCACCAAAGTCGACAATTTGCCAATATAAAATGATTTTATGATTTGCTGCTTTAAGTTCTTGTGGTGAAGGCATTCCACGTTGCTTACCCTGCTTGTTAGTTCTTACGTTATTACAAAATCTCAGCACATATGACATAACATTTTGCAATTTGAAGAAGCTTGAGTATTTTTTGCTCAACGTCATTATAATATCTTGTTTACCGGAGGAAGTAACTACGCATTTGTGAACTTCGATTTTTGCTTCTTCGTTTATCTCAGGGATTTGTGATTGCTTAGCCAATCTGGGCCATTCCACCATAGTTTGCTCTTAAACATTTCTTCTGCTGTTTTCCCTCTTGTCGCGCAATCGGCTGGATTGTAATCGGTACGAACATGTCGCCATAAGTCTCGTTTGTGCACTCCAATGATTTCAGATGTTCGGTTGGCTATAAATGTTGGCCAACGTCTTGGTTGACTGGAAAACCAGTCTAGTACGATTTTTGAGTCTGTCCACATTGTTACTGAGGGAAGTGTGAATGATAAAATGTTTGTGATTTGCGCTACTAATCTGCTTAAAAGAACTGCACCCATTAACTCGAGCCTCGGAATGCTAATTTGCTTCAGAGGTGCCACTTTGGTTTTGGCACAAATTAGTTGTGTAACGATACCTTGGCTGCTTTGGGAACGCGCATATACCACAACAGCATAGGCCCATTGGCTTGCGTCGCAAAATCCGTGTATGCTTACTTTATTTGATAACGAAACATATCGTGGAATTTTCAGTTCTGGCATTTGGCGAAGATTCTCTCGAATATTGATCCAGGATTCTTTTGATTCTGGTGGTAATTCGTCATCCCATCCAATTCTCTGCAACCATAAGCTTTGGAAGAGTATTTTAACTCTTATAGTTAATGGGGCTAGCAGGCCTAACGGGTCAAAGATTTTTCCTGCCTCAGACAGAAAACTACGCTTGGTATTCAATTTATTATTTTGAACGTCAAGATTAATTTGGAATACAAAATGATCCGTACTGGCGTCCCATGCTAGTCCTAACAATTTCAAAACTTCAGGTTGATCGGATAGAATCTTTAAGTTGTCTTTGTTTGTCCTTTTCAGCAAGTCCCGCATCTGCATATCGTTTGATGACATTTTCCTTAAGTTAAAACCTCCACTACCTAGGATCGCGACCACATTATCCTTCAACTTTGTTAACTCTGATAATTCTGAAGCTCCAGTCATCAAATCGTCTACGTAGATGTCATATTTAATGGCTCTACTTGCTGCTGGATGTGAGTCTTCGTGTAACTGTGCCAATTCTTTCAAGCATCTAGTGGCCATGAATGAAGCAGATGCCATTCCATATGTGACTGTATTTAATGTGTATGGACGTATACGTTGTTGTTCATCTCTCCACAGAATCAATTGGTTTTTAGTATCGGCTTTGTTGATTAATACTTGACGATACATCTTTTCAATGTCTCCCACTAGGACATATCGGTGTTGTCGAAATCGCGTCAGAATTTGAAAAAGGCTGGATTGTACGTTTGGCCCTACCATCAAATTTTCATTAATTGCTACTCCCGTGGTTGACTTTGCAGACGCATCAAATACAACGCGTAATTTCGTGGTACTGCTACTTTCTTTTAGAACACCATGATGTGGTAAAATATACGACCCCTTAAGTTCTGCATTGCTTATATTGGCTGGCTCCATGTGATGTAATTCTTCATATTCGTGCAAAAATTCTTTATATAGTTGATGGAAATGGGGGTTTGCATTAAATCGTTTTTCCATTGCCCTTAATCTTGAAATTGCTTGTTCGTAGGTGGATCCGATTGGTTTCCGCGATTCTTTAAATGGAAGTTTGGTGATGAAGCGTCCGTCGTCTGCTCGAACTGTCGTTGCTGTAAGCCAATTTTCACATTCTTCTTCTTCTTTTGTGATTTCGTTAAATTGAGGGACTTCTTCAATGGCCCAGAATCGTTGCAATGTGGCATCAATGTCAACGATGGTCGTAAAAGAATGCATTGGTTCTTTGGTGTGAGAGTCATATCTGCCCCCAATGATCCAACCCAACTTTGTTTCATGAGCTATTAAGTTTGTTTTATCTATCTTCCTTTTAGTGTCCCCCAACAATTCGAAAACGATGTCGGCCCCAATCAGTATGTCAATGGATCCTGGCTTATAAAAATATGGATCGGCTAGTTTGATTCCTTCGAGACCTTTCATGCCACTAATATCGAATTCAAATGAAGGCAACGATGAGGTTATTTTAGGAATAATTAGGGCGTTGACAGTTGCTAAATGGGTTGATTCAAATCTAGATGTCAGCTGAAGTGTTGTGCTTCCGTGCGATCTTCCACTGGTCTCTCCAATTCCTGCTAGCAAGGTTCTGCAATTGACTCAGCTTAAACCTAATTTCTGTACCATAGTTTCAGTTACAAATGACGCCTGAGAAGCAGTGTCTAACAGAGCACGACATGGCCTTGGATATCCGAAATTATCCATTACATTTACAATTGCCGTGGGTAGGACCGTCTGCAAAGTGCATTTAAGCGTTGTACTAGGTGTATCAAAATACTTATTGATATTAGTGATGTAAGATTTAGTTGGTTTTTCTCCTAAGTCATTTAATTTTTCGGTGTTCGAGGTAAGCGCCTTTGTTTTTGCTTCAACGTGTAAGAGGGTATGGTGTTTATAAGAACAATCACGACACCTACCGCGAATTCAACAATTATATACAGAATGCCCTGGGTTCAGACAATTGAAACATCGTCTTGATTCACTGATCAGTTTTCTACGTTGATCGACTGATAACCCCTTGAAATGATTACAATCAATTAACCTATGTTGGTCTTTATTGCATGCTATACACACATCTTTGGTTGTAATCGCAAAACTGGCCTTCGATTTACCTATTACATTTGATCTAGTAGGACGAATGGCGTACTCCTTTATGGACTCGAGAGCATCTGTTCGTTTTACTAAAAATTCAAAAAACTCCGATATCGTAGGAAATTCGTCTTTCGTGGTCTCCTGTGCCCATAGACTTCGAGTTTGTTCGTCTAACTTTTGCTGCATCAAGTAGATAAGCCAAGGGTCTCTTGCTTCAGCTTGATCGCCCAGTGCCTTCAGACCACGTATTACCTCATCTGAAGTGTCCAATAACTTTCTTACGTTTGCAGCACTCACTGTATGTATGCTTGGTTGTTCTAAAAAGTGGCGGATAAAGGCGTTGACGGTATGCCGTTTCCGATCATATCTTTGCCTTAATATATTTAATGCCTCAATATAATTAGATTCAGTTATCTTAAAATGTTTGACCAAAGAGAATGCATCTCGTTTAAGCAATCCCATTAAATATTGAAACTTCTGAACCGGGTTGATATCTTTGCTATGAACACTGGAGTGAAATAAATCGAAATAACTTTGCCACTCCGTATAATCACCAGAGAAATCTGGAATTTTTAATTTGGCAAGGCGAACCTCTGGCGCTGCATACGTCGTTGTGTTATTCATGCTGATATCGTGGCCTACAAAACTTGATTCGCCAATAGTTCGTTTTTTGATCCAATTATTTAACGTTGCTACAATAGTATAATAGGCATCTTCAGAATCTTCCATTTTAGACTCTTCTGCATTATTAATTGCAAAAATTGACCCCTCCACCACGTCTATTTTGTCTAGAACTTCCTTTGCACGGTTCACCTTTAAACGCAATTCTTCAATAGTTTCAGTTGATTTTTCTGTTACACTATTTGCGAATTTCACTAATTTGATTAGTAGACCACGGTACGTGGAACGCTGTTTTTTTAAACCTTCTAAATCATTAACACTCATTTTTTATTTTATTTATGCTCAAAACTACTAATAGTAGTAGTAGCTAACTACTAATACTGATATAAATTGTTAGAATCAATTTACTTAATGTACACGGGGATAACGCAATGGATTTCGTATTAGTACGCGGCTCAGTAAACTTTAAAATGGCTACCGCAGCGTGAAACGTGTTTCTTATATATTCACTAATAACTCAGTAACAATGTAGTTTTATCAAATATATTTTATACGGTACGTATAAATTGCACAAGTAAACGATTGTGGTAATGCTTCACATTCACGAGGATAGAGCAGTAGTTTTTGTATGGTGGTTAAACAAATGACGAATTTTCAAACGAATTGTATACCATGTGTTTCACAAATCACTCAATTATAACTTTTATGGATTTATAATACGAAATATTGTACTTATCTGATTATAATCCGGCTCGAAGTACCAATGTTTGAGTTGATTGATCAGCAATGGGTTGTGGCGTCAATGCAATTAACCCGGCTAATGCTGATGGTTGATTTTCCTTGTAAAATCTAACTCCGTTTTCTTAAAAACAAGGCGGATGTACTTTTGTCCTTATTGGATGTTCCGAAGTTAGATGGCTGGTGGTTTATTAAAATATTTTAATATTTTAATAGGTTAATAAAATTCTCTTTTTGTATGCTTATTCCTCGACTGTTTTTTTGGTTGTGTCTTAAATTTTATTCTGATCATGTCAAAATAGTTTTACAAAATGGTGGTTAATTCATATTAATTACGGCAGATGTCTATCGTATAATTTATTTTAACTTACGTCCCAATATGATGATTTAAACTAGATTTGTAAAGTTTGTAAGTTTTATACATTTGTAAGGTTTTCGTTTGACTGTGCACATTTGTAAGGTTTTCAATTGATTTTAGTTTCCAAATGCAAGAGTTCAAGTAAACAATGGGAAAAGCTATATAAGGTAAACATTATATAAATATACATAAAATGGTTACATTAATGATAATTATTTGATTTTTGATGATGTGAATTTCATATTGACAGCTAATGGACGAACTCGAACAGAATAGTTTCGCTTATGACCCGATTAATGTGAATTTGGTCGACTTCA
This sequence comes from Tipula confusa, assembly GCA_963556175.1. NCBI lineage: Eukaryota > Metazoa > Arthropoda > Insecta > Diptera > Tipulidae > Tipula > Tipula confusa. The sequence continues at coordinate 99,663,555 of OY744477.1, forward strand.
CAGCGGCTTTCCATAGTCCACCGAAATTGGGAGCCGCTGGTGGTATAAGATGCCAATTAGTGCCCTGCTCGGCTGTCCAATAGTTGACATTTAGCGAAAAGACTTCCGACTAAAACAGTTTCCTCAGTTCTTGAAGTTGATTTATGGTACCGTTGAAGTTAATAGCGTTATCGGAATACAGATCCGTACAAATTCCTCTTGTTGATTGAAATCTCCTCAATATAGCTATAAACGAATATGTGCTTAAATTGGTACCTAATTCGATGTGAATTGTCTTTGTTGCCATACATGTGAATATACACTGATAACCCTTTATGATTTTTGACCTCCTCAATTGGTGGGCCTTGATTTGGTAAGGGCCGGCATAATCAATACCACTTTGAATAAATGGTCCGACGGGGTTAAGTCGTGATGACGGTAGTTGTCCCATTAATGGACCTTGCATCTTCTTTTGATAACGATGGCACTTCAAACATTGATTAATGATTCCCTTTATCAGATGTTTTCCTCGCACGATATGGAATCTCTGTTTGGGATAAGCAACCTTATGAGATGTGCCAGTATGACACAACTCACGGTGAAAATAATCGACCATTATTTTCACTACTATATGCGATGTGGGAAGTATTATTGGATACTGTGTATTAATGCGATATTTTACCAGATTTAATGGATTCGATGTCAGCTTGATACGATTGGCGTTGTATATGTCTCATAACATCAATTTCAGAAATCTTACATTCATCCAACGTAATATTTCCAATTACTTTGGATTTAGTTGAACGTTTTGCATTATGCAATAGTCTTTTGATACGGGCTATAATTCTCACTACCATGGAATAACTGGAAACTCTAAGCAACATCTCGTCCAGCTGTAGCTGGAACTCATTATCGTTCAGAACTAAATAAACCTGTGGTTCTACTTGCAAATCACTCGAAACTTCCAACTCTGCATCTGAAATGATTAGTGGATCGTCTGATAACCATGAAGGACCTTTCCACCACAGATTATCATATTTAAGTTCACTTGGCGAGACTCCTCGGGTGGCCAATAAAGCATACTACCTGGCATCTATCAAAATTTATATTTAGCTTTTCAGCCTCCATTATTTTCTTAAGAGAAGTGGCATCAACTTCAATTATGGTATCTACTTTATGTGTATGTCTTCTTCGATAGGTTGTTACTACTTTTATTTCTCTATTAGCCAAAAACAAATTTTGTTGCGTCAACGCTGATATTATCATTTTCTAGTTGTTCCGATATTCCTAATATCTTCACTCTAGGCTTGAGCTCTGCAGATAGTTTAATCTCATATTAATCTCATATTTAATCTCATTTCGATATCTCATTAAAGGAATACTTTTCGGACCCAGATTCTTACGATATCTTCTTTGGTTTTTTACTCTCTTTTATTTTTTTGGCTGTACCAGAACTAATTTGGTAGGATTGGTTTTTACAACTGAAGCAAAAGTGTTCGGCTCAGCAGGTTTATTATGGATTTCTTCAACATGGGTTTTAATATCTATTAGTTGCTTATTAACTTTGGAATTATTTGCACATAAATGTTGTTTTAGTTCTTTAACGAATTTGTTTATTTTATTAAACTCTTCATAGATGGTATCCTCCTCATGATAGTGGCATTCAGCACAGACAAATCTAGCATAAGCACAATCCCTAAACAATGACTTATATTTATCGAAATTCCAATCAATACACCTTTTTGCATCGCCCAAAACATCGCAAAGTGTATCCAAGTCGCTCGATATGACGTGGGTAATTCTTCATCCCATCCGAGTTTTTCAAGCCATAATGTTTGAAATAGTATCTTGATCGTCATCATAATTGGGGATAACTACCCCATTGGATCAAAGACCCTTCAAGACTCGGATAATAGACCGCCCTTCATGATTGCGATGAGTTGTGGCAGGCGCACGTTAAATTTAAATACATCTCGAGAAAGTTGGTAGCACACCCCCAACACTGATATTAATGCCCCATTGGTTGCCTGTAAATCGTTCTCTTGGAGGTTATCCAATAGCTTGAGATGATTCGCTGACCATTTTTTGAACTTAAATCCCGCGGATTCTAAAATCTTTATTAATTCGACTTGAAGTTGTATAATGTGTCGGATAACGAGCTCGAGCCTGTGAGTACATCGTCAAAGTATGCATCTGATTTTAATATTTCAGCCGTGATGGGATCCGTATGCTGGAACTGGTCGGCCATTTAGTTCAGAGAGTTCGTGGCTAAAAAGGGTGCGAAGAATGTTCCATATGTTACGGTCACCAATCGATAATGACGTAATTGGTGATCAGGTGGTTCTCGCCATAGTATACGCTGGTAATCTTTATCTTCCAAACGAATCATCACCGAATTGGTGTTTTCTGTATCGCAGTAAAATCTCAAATAACCCTTGTTGTACTGTTGGGCAAACTAGTAACTCATCGTTCAGTGATTGTCCTGTTGATGTTTTCTGCGAGCCATTGAAGACAACTCGCAATTTTGAAGTATCTGATTTTTTAATACCGCGTGATGCGGCAAATAAACTGAGCAATGATCATGGTATGACTAACCTAGTAAAGACAAAGTTATTCTAAATGACAAGTCAACTACTACTCTCCCAATTCTGTTTATTGAAACGGTGCATAAATGCTTTAGAATATAGTGCAAAATAAAATAAATATTTCCATACTATAAAACAAAAGAGAGTTAAAATTTTCAAAAAAAAAATTAAAAGGTAAAATTGATGTTATCTCTTTTCTATACTAAACACAAATAACAAAAAAGAGACGAAAAAATACTCAATTATCTGCTATCGGCACATCGAATGGTTAGGAAAATAATACTCACGTGATACGCGATTTTTACCGATTAAACATTTAGGCTTTATTGAAACAACATTTAGGCGTAATTTACATGAGCTAAAACTGATACATCAAAATAAAATTGAATCAAGTGATCTCATCAAGTGATAAGCTTTAGGAGAGCGATAGTACATATTTTGCGAAAGTGTCTTAAATTCGTCAGCCCATTTTTGGCATTTTTTTTGTCACATTTTACAAACAATTTTTGATTGATCATCTTTGTTTGTTGATCGATTATATCATTTAAACTTAATTTAAATTTAGGTTTTAAATCGTTAAATTAGTTAACTAGAGTTCGGGTTCTTCGCTGTAAGCTTTTAACAGTTTTTGTCAACTTTTTCACTTGTTACTTTATTATTTGTGTTTAGGATCATATTAAACCAAAAGAAACAGAACAAAATAAACTCAATAACAATATTAGTTATATTTTATTATCATTTATACTTATCTTATATTATAAAATAACATAGAATTACAAACAATAACAAATTAGACTAACAAAAGACATACTAATTGACAGATGATCTCTGGTTTTAAAACTTTGTTATTCTTTCTTTTGAATATCATTGCCATCTATGTTCGGGCATGGATAACTAATATTATTATATACTACACTGTTATTTTATAGCAATTAAGAATACTAGTTTTACCGCCTTTTTTATCTGTCTTTTGGGAAAATAGTTATTATTTCTCGATCACTTCAATTTTACCAAGCAATCAGAGAACATTTAGCGATTATAAAATAAATCATTTATATTAAAAATTCAATTAGTTAATTTGGAAGGAAAAGGACATCATTCGTTTTGTTTATACTGAAATATTAGTCCTGAAATCTTCATCCGCAACAATTTGTTATAGAATTGGTCGTGCTCCACGTACTGTATATTATGACGGACTGCTTACTCTTAAATCATTTTGAATACATAAAATCTATATACTAATTACACTTTCATTTATCGTTTTAGGTTAAAAATAGGAAAGGCGACTCAGAATGATACTGGAAATTATACATGTGTGCCAACGCTTGCACAACCGGCAAGTGTTTTTGTTCATATTATTAATGGTTAGTATATATATATATATATACATTTAGAAGAAAAGGCTTCAATGTATCGTTTCAAGCAACACCAATAAAAACAACAACAAATATTAATTATCTCGTCTTACGTCTTGGAAATTATTTTTGTGTATTGTTAAAAAGGTATATAGACGATGATGCTCTTGTGGAGCACAAAAAGGTATAATTCTTTAACAAAAAATAAATTTCTTCTGCAAAAATATGTATTTTTTTTATGATTTATTTGCTATTTTGCTTGTTGGGTAAGGAAAAAAAACAAAAACACACCGCACCGATGATTTACTTCGGTTTTTTTTGTTCATGGTAACTTGCTGGGCTCACGTTATGGATTATGTTTATGTTACATATGGTTTGAACAATTTATTTATGTATATATGTATTTATTGGTAACATTATTTTTATTGGATTTAATTTAATTTATTTTTATATTTTTTACGGTCGTTAACGTATGTGGCATTTATTCATTCAGGAAGTTTCACGTGACAATTTTTTTGTGGTATACATTTTTTCTTTTGAGATCGTGAAGGGAAGGGATATATATATATATATATATATATATATATATATATATATATATATATATATATATATATATATACATATATGTATATATATGACACACAAAAACTATTAATGGCGTGTACCAACCCCCTTCTAGAGCGTCTAAAACTTCGAAAGTTTTATATCATGTTACTATTCATGTAATATTTGCCCACGCTGTTTTTTCTTGTTATTTGTTACTGTATTATTGATGAGGAAAAATAACTGCCAATGAAACGTCCAGTTCGAGTGCAAGATTAAGATCTCATTACCGTGTTACGATATCAACTGTCAGTATGTATTGACCGGAGGTATACAGAAAAAGTATCACCAGATTCGGTTAGGCCACCCTAAGAACATTTTCAACTTAATCTATGAATTTTAAAGGAAGAAGGGCCTACTAGAATCCTAAATGTGTGTCTTAGTTGACATTTGCCATCCATACCCTCGATTACTGTTACTTTGATATCTCCTTCGACTGCACCTCGTTTATTGTCAATATACTCCTTACGTTGCAGTTTCACTTCTATATCTCGTTCCCTTACTTCCTCATCGAAAATGAAATTATCATCTGCCAGGTATGGAATCTTTTCATTGAATACCCTGTTAAACATAAGTTTCGCAGAGCTCACGTTTGGTGATTGGTGAATCTAATTCGAATACATTAAAATTGCGCAATTCTCAGTCGTTTCAAAATTGACCGGTTCTGCCTTTCGACCTCTCCGTTGGATGATGGTGAGTATGGTATAGTGTGCTTCAGTTTTATTCCTAGTGTTTCACAAAACTGTCCAAATTCGTTACTGGTAAATTGTGGTCCATTATCGATTATTATTATTCCAGGAAGACCAAACCGTGTATTTAGTACTTCGATCGTCCTTTTACTTGTACATGCCTTTATTACTTCCATAAGCACAAATCGACTGTAATCATCGGTTATCACGCCAAGAAAATCCATCCGTATTTGCTTCCATGGACTTTTAGGTAATTGCGTTATATACAAAGGCTCTGAATTTTTTTAGATACCACTTGTCAACTATTACAAGCCTTGACATAATTCGTTACATCATTATATTGATTATACCACCACGTTTTCGTTCTTAGCCTTCTTTTCATTAATGACTCCCCCGGGTATCCCTCATGTGCCAACTCGAGTATTCTCAATTGGATACTTTTTTAGAATTACTTTTCTTTGGAAACGCAGTAATATTCCATTCACCTCTGATAAATCGTGTGATTACCGCTTATTGTGTGACTTCTGCTATGACCACTTGCCGTATTTCAAACAACACTTTAGATCTGTTATTTCTTCTCGTCATACGTTTCGAAATTTTGCTGACTTAGCCTTGACAATGGATCGGCTATATTCGTTTTTCCGGATACTACGTTCATGTCATATGATTGTAAACGCATTACCCATCTCTCTATTCTCGGGCACGGTTTTGATGCAGGTTTAAATAATACCTCTTATGGTTTGTGGTCAGTTATCGGATCAAACTGTTTTCCCATTAGATATATTTTAAAACGTTCGACTGCCCAGACCAAAGCTAACGCCTCCTTTTCGGTTTGAGAATATCGCTTTTTGACATCCGACACACCTTTGGATGCAAAAGCTATTATTCTTGCCCTCTGTCATCCTCTTGCATTAAACACCACCTAAACCATATAGACTAGCATCCGCTACTATAATTGTCCGATCTTTCGACTCGAAATATCCCAATTTCGTTTCCCGAACTATAATTTCTTTAAGCTTCTGAAATGAATTCTCTTGTTCAGACGTCCACTCAAATTTTTTACCCTTTTTTGTCAGATTTTTTAACGGTTCACTAATCGTTGCTAGATCTGGGACAAATCTACCTACATAATTAAGTATACCTAGAAAACTGCGAATTTCTTCCTTCGTTTTTGGTTGCCTAAAATGTTTGACATCACTAACCTTGTCTATTGTAGGTCTGATTCCATTAGCATTTAATATATGTCCCATAAAAACAATTTCGTTTTTTCTATATTGACACTTTTCTCTATTCAAAAATATTCTATTATCCCTTAACTTTCCTACTACATCTTCTAATATTCTGCCATGTTCCTTAAAATCCCTTGCATAAATTAAAATATCATCGATATATAACACGATTCCCTGGATTCCCACTAACAAGTTTTCCATTGTTTTCTGAAAAATTTCGCTGGCACCTGTCATTCCGAACATCAACCTTTTAAACCTATAAACCCCCTCGTGCGAAATAAATGTTGTTATTTGTTAAGTACATCATCGAAAGTAGATAGTGGGTGTATCTCTCGCTTAATTGCTTTATTAGGCTGTCGCATATCAACACACAACCTAACATCATTGCTTTTGTTCTTTGGTACCACCACTAATGGAGATATCCATTCCTCTGTCCGTTCTATTATATCGTTATCTATTAACTCCTTCAGTTTGACCGACACTTTCTCTCTTAAAGAAATCGGAATTCTCCGATAAGGCTGACGCACTGGAACTATTGATCTGTCAATATGGATTTCGGCCTGAACCCCTTTCAGCTTTCCGATCCTATCATCCGTCCCAATTAAAGACTCGTACTTTTGAATCGATCGTATATCAAAAGATATTATTTCCAAACTAACAGTCGTTTCACAACTCATTAACGAAGTTTCGTTCCCCTCTATTTAAATGATTATTGAGTGTCCAAAAACAGAGCAGTATTCCCATATTTATTGTAACGGTATTCAATGCCAAGAAAATTCCGATGCAGTTTACAACCAAGAAGTTTGTCCAATTATTCGTAGACTGCACTCACAGTATGAATTGCCTTCTTTATCGCCTTTTGTGTAATGGTTCACCGTTAGATCTTTCGATCTTAATATAAACACAGTTTTGTATGTATTTAATTTAATTTTATATTTTTTTTTAATGTTATCGATTGATGGACAAAAATATATCTAAATGTTTCTTCCAAAACAAATTGCCAGTCATTGCGTAATTATAAAAAAAACAACAAACAAACAAAAGAAAAGGGGAAATAAATCACGAATTCGTAGATTATTTAGTACAGAGAGTTCAAAGACAGATGTCGCGTCGAACATAATTTTCGTTATTTGTTTGTACATTGAACGCTAAATTTTGTTCATGCAAATTGACATTTGGATATTAATATGTTAACAAGAAACGTGGTATATAAAAAAAGTTGTGCATTAGATTAAATGTTTTTTTCCTTAATCTCATCTGAGACCTCACGTCACCCTCATAACATTTGGCAACGAAGATATCGAATAGCAAATTAAGAAAGAAAAAACTGTATTTACCAAAATTTGTGTCTTCCACATGTGAAAGTGAGGTTAAATTTTGGGTGTTTTTTGTCGGATCGTTTCAACACGAGATAATGATGGATGCACAAGTGCTACAAAATATTATAAGGCAAATGAATCGAATCAGGAATTTTTAGTTAAAATTCTGGAGGAAAATTAAAAAATGTTAAGGGATATGCTAAACATCCCTGTGAAGCAGGCAGCATCCAATTCCACGTTCCGTAAGTTCGATCGTGTATTGGATAGATTTTCAACATCTATCCTGTCGAATAAACCTGTCGAATCAAGCGAATGGGCGACACCGATCATAGTAGTGAAGAAGCCGAATGGAAAAATTCGCATGTGTGCCGATTTCAAAGAATCGGTAAATTCTTAGCTGGAGGTTGATCGTTATCCGATCCCTCGTGTCGAAGAGCTATTTCATAAGCTCCAGCGATGCCAATATTTGTCTTTCCAATATTTGTCTGTCTTTTTCAAGTATTACTCTGTTTTAAAGAAGTTTGGAAAAATAAATATGTCAGCAAATCCGAACACCTCTTTGATTTGACGAAACCATTATAGCTCTTTTTCTTCTAAGTTGATTTCTAAGATTAAGGTCTGCGCGTTTTCACATGATCCGTCGATAATATGATGCAAGTTCAACAAATGAATTCAAATTTACTTCATTTTCAAGGCATATAAATTTCCTCTGATTAGGTGCTTTTTCCCGCATAAAGTTAGCAAATGATGTTGATCGAATTCGAGAATATATACTTTTGTAAGCTGTCATTTCAGTGTTACTTCAATAGTATGGCAAAGCAAAGTTACACCTAAAGGATTAGAAATTACTAGCTCTTAGGAATTTTCTAACTCTAGCGAATGAATTCGCTTACTAAATTTGTTTCGTTAGAAATGATCCTTTCTAAATAATTTATTTATTTTGATTTATTTATTTATTTAGTTTAAAGCGCATAGTCTGTAATAGTCATGAAAAGATAAATTTTGGTCTAGCACAAAAACTGTAATACCCGGAATACAACTCCAACGGTACACCCAGTGAGGTTTAAGACCAAAAATTCCTACCAGCATCTCCTAAAGATGATAAGCTGCAAACTTCCTCCTCGTGCCCTCACTCCACTAACCATATGATTTACCAAGCGACTTTACTTCCTATTTTGGCAGTAAAATTGATAATTAGCAGAGGCCAGCATCAACTTGGTCGAGTGTTACTTGATTCTGGCATATTTTATCACTGAAACATTCGTTCAAAAACCAGGATTGGAACGCAAAAATGACTATGAAACTATGTTCGGGGAATAGCCGATACAATTGTTTGACCGCACTTTAAATCCGTTTTTACATCTGACATTTCTGCATAAATACTACCAGTCATTACAACAGTCAAACCATTAAAATATCTGAATTTGTTCAAATGTCAGTGTCTTTGATCCTTACAGTCAGCAATTAAAATGCTCCAACGATACTATCTAGCAATGTAACACTCGGCAAGAAAGTAACATAACCTATTAATGTAACCCTTGAACAAATGAACGAAGTCGAACCAACAGAATAACCTGCCAATTATATATATATATATATATATATATATATATATATATATATATATATATATATATATATATATATATATATATATATATATATCTACCACATCATGCATGGCGTTTAAAGCGTCGGCCAAAACCACTTCACGTTATTGTCTTTCAATAAACTGACATTGAGTTTATTGAAAGGACTAACGTTACAATATTTTAATGCGCTTCTGTGAAAATGTATCTCAGATAACAATACATTCCAATGACCTGCAAAATATACGAATAGTTTGACGAAAATCATCTGAGTAGCGAACCAATCTGAACCAACATGAATTAAAAACGTTCGTATATAGGATGTTCTACTCATCTTATTAGGCAACCACAATAGATTAATGGAACAAATACGAGACAATAATTTTCAAAAGCATCGGATGCATTTTTTAAAGATATGCACATTGATGATTTAGCAACTGGAATACACACAGTAATCGTAAATGAGGCAGTGTGACTAGAAAACCAGATTTTCAATATAATGTTACAATCCGTGTTTAATCTCCAATAATGGTCCTTCAGCCCTGCCAAGCTGTTAACCCAATCTGCGTAAATGTGTCATTTTCAACCCTCTTAAAGCGCTGCTTAAAGATTTAAATAATATTAAAATGTTGGAGTTACAGTGGCAACCACTATAATATAAATACTCATAGTACTACCATGGTATGTTAGCCCATTGATGTGCTAGATGTCGCTACTGGTATCGTTTTAAAATATTCAAAATATTTGTATATTCGTATAATCGCCTAAATGTCACATATTTATACTAAATCTTGACGATATTCTATCAACATCCAGGGTAAACGGTTTTTTCTTATGATGGTAGTACTATGTGTATTTATACTATGCAATCAACCATACCAACGACAAAACAATCAGAACTGTCATCAAAAACAGGAATGCCACTGTTAGATATGTACGCCAAGATAAATCTGAAAGACTAAGGTACATCCGACGGAATCAGAGGACGCTGAGAGTGGAACAGTATGCCATTGCATAGAGCCATTGCAAATTCCTATTTCGGAACATCGCTATTGTTCAGTATTGTTAGAAGAAGATTCTGAATCTTCTGAGGACCGAAGTTGTGTTCACTATATTGAACAACGACCGATAACCGAGACACAACTAATAAGCATTTTGCCAGCTTTAAGAGCATGCTTTAAGTTAAAGAAATTAAATAATTTTATCAAAACTCATATTGAAATAATTACAAATTCTATTTTGTTTTAAATGTAGAGTAACTTGGCATTTTATCCCACACCAAATACACCACACGTTGGTAGAATGAAGGTGCAGAAACAGCAGAAACCTTCTTAGAAAGACTAGGTGAAAGTGAAGTTCTAACCTAAGAAGAGCTAAACAATTTATTAAATAAGATAACGGCAAATTTTGTAATTGGAATACTACCCGGAGGATACATAATAAGAATGCAATCTCGAAATAAATGGAACACATCGAATGAAACTCTGAGACCCTAAAAGTTGACAGTACCATTCTCATTATAAAAGGGAATCCTTTAACAAATCAATGATAATTAGGCAAGATTCAATTAGTATTTCCTGGAAGGAAAATTCGCTTTGTCAACTGCCATTATATTGAAATCTAGCGATATTCAAAGCAGCCTTGAGAATCTCCAAACACTTAGATAAACAAGGCAAAAGGCTTGTAGGCCCTAAATCTTGCGATCAGGGTATAATTTTACCAATTTCCAAAAGCATATACCTGGCAAAATACTATTTGAAAAATTGGCAAGTAACGGTAGTCAAGTACGGCAACCGCTTCTAAGCTAAATCCTAAATGACGGTCTCATGATAAATTGGAATTTGTTTGTTTTAGATATAGATTTCAACCTTTAAGCAAAAGTTTTCTCCAGGGAGTGCTGCCCTAACGATATCTTCGTCAATCTATTCGATGATCAAAATATTTCATGTTACTCCAGTGCTTATACGATGGGCCAGTTGTGTAAAAACGAAAACAATCCGCCTTGATATCTTAGACATCAATTATAATATCATAATTATTGGGAAAACATGGCTTACTATTGATAGCCTAAAGCAACTTAATACGGCGGGCCAGATTCGGCCCATGATGAGATTTTATCAGGCCCACCGATATTTCTAGTTTGATTTTTTATAAATGGCAAAACTAATATAAAGCCAATTATTAAAGTGGAACTAAAAAAAAACCTTACATTCCTTAACAGTGTAGAAATAAATAGTCATATTTACTACAAAAGTCGTTGTATATAAATTTGTATAATATGTATACGTTTTTTAAATATACATCAGCAACTTAGGGGCCGTCCGATTTCCGTTATAATTATTCCAGCTGTAGTAATTTTGACATTGTACCGTATGCAACCAAATTACTACAACAAAATGTTTTCATAATTCGGACGGCAAACGAACTTAATAAAAATAACGAAGAGAAAAAGATTTTACTGGTGTCATAATTAATTACTACACTACCTCGGAATTCGGACGACCCCTTAATAATCTTCAATCATCATATTTCGAGCGAGTAATATGGCTTTACTCTTCCATATTATGTTTTTTTTCTGACAAATCTATTTCGTTTTGATTTTGTTTTCGCAATATATTAATATTTCATGTTTTTATTTTGCGGCGCTCAGCAAAACAATTTAAATTTATGTTTTGACCATTCTTTGGTGGCGTCCGATCTCCGTGGTAGTGTAGTAATTATGACAGAAGTAAAATCTTTTTCTCTTCCATAATTTTAATAAGTTCGTTTGCTGTCCGAATTCCATAAAACATTTTGATGGTGTAATTTTGACATTTTAGCATAACAAATTATGTGTGGTAGTGAACAAAATTTTCGATTAATTGCCAATAAAATGGTACAAGTCGAGTATGACCAAAATATAGTACCAATGCAGCTAGAATGCATATTGATATTTGATATGCTCAAATATCAAATATTGATATCAAAGAATGAAAAGTGTTTATGTCTAATTTGCAATGAAATGGTAGCCATATTTAGGTAATATAATTTGGAAAGGCACTTCACTACGAAACATAGCGAAACATATAATAAATTGCACGGAGGTTTACGTAACAATAAATTGGAAGAAGTAACGAAAAATGTTGTAAGCGAAGAACATCAAATGTTCTCGGTTCGAGCAAGTTTCCAGGCATCTCAAATTATAGCTAAAGGACGATGACCTTTTACCGATGGTGAATTTGTTAAAAGAACTTGTTTAGCTTTTGTGGTAGAAATATACCCTACTAAAATTATAAGGATGTTGAAGCGGTAAGCTTATCTTTATCGACCGTAACAAGAAAAATTTTGTTTACGTGCCACCTAGATGGTATTGGAAAAGTAGAGTTGCTAGGAGAAACGAAATTTAAAGAAAAGACATTGTCATAATTAATGTCACAAAATGTCACGATTGAAAAAAAAAATTAAGGTTACTGTGTAAATTATAAAATATATTCAGACCCTTTAGTTTTACCGTACACCACGATCTTTTTGTCGATTTGGCACTTCTTTAATAAACTTTTATGTTCGGTCTTTATCGAATTTTATGAAAGATAGTAAATCCTAAAATTAGATGTCAAAACAATGCCTTTAACCATTATTTTCAACGAAAGCATTCGGACGAAAGTTTTACGAGGTTCACGGAAAATTTCTTTTATACTTGCAATTTTTGAATCAGGCAGAAGAAATCAGATTTGAGGATTTATTTAAGTATATCGTCCAGCAATTTTTATTTTCCATTTTAAAAATTATACCTTTCCAAAATGAATTTTTTAGGAAGGTCGGCAGATACAAATTTTTCTGGAGGCTTTTACAAAGCAATATGGAAGATAGGGCCCAAATAAACGTGATGATTACTTGTTTTAAAATATGAAATATTTCACGCACAAGTGGTATACAAACGCAAGTGTTAAACTCTGCCAATCTGGAGAGAACGCGATTTTTATTGCAATATTATATAAAGAAAACAAATGATACATGTTACTATCGACGATTTTTGCAAATGTTGTAATTGAAAGGACATTAATTTTTTTCCTTTTTCGTTTTTTTTTGCAGGTGAACATCCTGCTGCAATGCAACATAATAATAATCCATCGAGTATAACCATAAAAAAAAGATTTAATTTTAATATAATTCTGTTACTAAATTTACTAATATTATTATTAATAAATTATAATTTTTTAATAACACAATCATTAGATTTAAGTTAAAACTTAAGCAATAAGGCAATATATAATTAAATCCTTTAAAAAAATTAATTAAATTAAACAAATTTTATTTATAAACAATTTATTATATTAACAATTTTTTATTTAATTAAAATATATTTTAATTTCTTTTAAATAACGACGGTATAATTTCTTATTTTTAACATAAGACTGAAACTTTTGTGATTAATTGAAAATCGTATAAATAAGGAATAATATTAATTAGGATAATTTACAAATTATATATATATATATATATATATATATATATATATATATATATATATATATATATATATATATATATATATATATAACTTTAAAAACAAATGTATGCATAAAAATAATATTTTTAATTATTAAAAATTTAAAATTAATTAATTAATCAAAATCGTATTGAATTTAATTATCATAAAATCTTATTTATATATAAACTAGGATCTGAGTTAAATGCTAAATACAGGATGCAAAAATAAAAGAAACAATTCGTAAATATTAATTAAAAGAGAAATAAAGTATATAAGAAACATTAATTAGTACCTAATTAAAATTATAAATAAATCATAATGTAGGCAAAATTTAAAATTTAATAAATATTAAAAATTTTAAAATAATTGTTTGTATATTTGCAACCCGCGAGGGGAACTTGCCATGCTCACCATATCTACATCAGAAGGGTAGATGGGCAATTAAATACCTTCCGCGGACCAACACACATAAAAAATATTATTACTCCAGGTGGTACTCAAGTGCAGTTAGAGTGAAATTTTAATTTCTTCGATGGCTGGTCCTGGAAAGGTTAAAATTAAAGAAATAAAAAACGTGATTGAAATAACGTGAACTTTTTAAAAAAGCTTGTCTGCGCAATCTATACGTGAGAATACATGATTGCGACGAAAGAGCGAGGCTGCAACATCTCATTACCTTTATTAATATTAAGTAAAAGTATCTATCATTCATCAAAATCGGTTCACGGTTACGTGTTTTATTGCATAATTTATGAATATTCGTATTTTTGTGGGCTAACCCCTTGCCTGATTATTGGCTCCATATTAATTTTTGAAAACGTATGATCCTTTCAACACAGTATTTATGTTGATACTGAGAGCTTTAAATTAAACAATAAATGTAGGAATATTTATTACCCACGAATTAACATACCGTTTTTTGGGATTTATTCCGATTAAATTTAAATTTTGCTTACAGTCAACATTTTGGCTATCTTTTCTGATCTAATGGAATCTCTTTTCTAATTATGGAAAAACAAAATTATACATGCGTTTTCTCAGTAGTGTCATTGAATAACTATATCCTTGAATAACTATAAATAGAAGGTGACACCCCTAACTTTGCAGCGACATATGAGCCAAGTGTTAATAAATGGTACTACGAAATAAATATTTCTGTGTCTTTGCTAAATTGTGTCCACGAATATTTCTTACTTTATGTAATAACGTACGTTTATATTTCCAATTTGATATTTTTCGTTAATTAACAGGATTTATATCGTTCCCTTGTGTTTACAACCAAATTTTTATCTTGATCTATGAAAGTTTTCTATACATTTTGGATGAAATTTTGTTTTAAATTTTAATTTTATGTTAACATTACAAAATAAAATTTGATAATTTTTATTAACAACAAGGTTTAGTTTTAGATAGGGTTTGCCATATTGTGCCATCCTTCCCTTTTTATTCGTCCGCTTCTGTCGGTTCATCTTCACTAGAATTATTTTCCCCGCACACCTTAATTCTAACTGAAATGTCTTCACGCAAAATTTAGTACATGGTATTTGGTTTCCACTCGAAATACTAGAGATATAAACATCGATAATAAAACACCGTAACGGTTTCGAATAAAAATAGAGGCGGGATGCTAAAGGGTTTTCCATCATCAAAATAGAGCGCTGATTGAACAAATATGACCATCTTATGAAAATGGTTATAAAATATTGAAAAATAGTCATAATATACTGGTGGTCGCTATCTTGGAAATAAATGAATAACAAATGTTCAATTTCTATCAGAACATATTTGAATCGGGCATTTTTTGCAGGTGGTCAGTTTACAGATATGGTCACTTTTATATGTTTTACTGTAATAAAATTCGGGTTCGCCTCCAATTGCATTTTATTTTTGTCCCTAGATTATATGCAAAAGACAAGTGAAGCACCACAAAATTAAAGTAATTTTTTTTCAAACGCTTCCATTATAAACAAAAAAATGTGTTTATGCGGCACTAGGGTAGCTATCTTTTGTTTTTGACTTTTGAAATGCATTATTTAGTCTATTTTGTGAGATTTGGTGAATTTGATCAAAAAAAATTTTGGCATTATAATATTTGCAAGCGTCAGCCGAACCAAAAACGGACATTAACTTGATTAGTAGAGAATGCTTTTGTCATCCCCTTTACCTCACTACGATGGGTTCACAGCGCTTATATCGATAAGTCGATATATCAGATTTGATAATGGGATTACTCGTGCGCAGTGATTACTAATATAGGTATGTCTTATGGTGAATTGGAATCTACGAGAGTGTTTTATAGCTGGAGCAAACATCACAGTTGATAAACAGCTGTTCCTTGACATATCGAGGTGGTATGCATTTCAAGCATTATATTCAATGAAAACCTGCCAGAAATGGAATTAAAGTATCATTGGTGTGTGACGCCACTTCCTTGTTTACCTATTGAAAGGAAAAAGTTACACTGGAATATGGCTCCAAACTCACAAAGAGAAAGTAAGCATGGAGAATGTGTTGTGAAGGATCTATGCTGCACTCTTTTTAGTGGGAGCGATCGAAATATAACATGTGACAATTTTTTCACCACCAACAATTTAGCTTCTAGTTTGATGGGTGACCACAATTTATCAATTTTAGGAACAGTAAACAAAAGACGGCGATTCGTACCAGTGGAGTTCTTAGTCGTGCAAGGCAACATTCGACCTGTCGAATAACGGATTTTCTAACAACATCACAATGTGCTCTCATATTCCCAAAAAAAAAAATAATGCTGTGATTACAACAGAACCAGAGTGGCGTGGACAATAAGGACAAAATGCTGGGGGAATACTCATATGCAAATGGAAGATTCGTCTTACTGGCGACCGGCATTATTTTATAACATTTTAGATGTGGCGGGGATTTAGCAGCACATTGAGTATATATGGAAAATAATCCGTTCCTGAAAACAAACTCCAGTCACCAGCGTAAATTTCTACAACAGTTATGTGAGCAGATGGTTATGTCTGAAATTAGTAAACATTCCCAGAATTCGCAAATAAAGCGATATTTTGCTACCAAAAAATTGACTTTCCAATAGAAAGATGTCGAATACATAAACGATTTTTTTAAACAGTTGTCCATTTATAATTATTAAAGTTTACCCTTTGACGCTACCATATGGGCCCATTCTGTTTTATTTATACAATTTATTGTAGTTAATAGTTTAGTTGTGAAAAACCAAAAATCACTGTCCTCAAAATAGCCATATGGAATGCAAACTGCCTTGCCCAACACAAAACAGAGGTACAAGCATTCCTTATCGAGCTCAATATTGACACAAAGTTAATACCAGAAACATACTCTACCAAAAAATTTTTTTTCAGAATTAATGGGTATTCAATATACGACACGAAACATCCTGATGGTAAAACACATGGTGGTCTGGAAATTGTGTAATATCATCAGTGTATTACCCTCCAAAACACGCAATAAAAAAGAAGCAATTCTTAGATTAGATTATTTTAACCTCTTAGGCAATAAATTCATTGCAGGAGCCTATAAAGTTATGTGGAGGGAAGTTAAGAGCACAATAAAAAACGGCATAAGTCCGAAAAAACGCACCATTACATGATGTTACTACCGGTAAAATGATTAAAGAATTACCAGACAAATGTATTAAACTAAAAACGTACAACCTCAACGCAATCATGCGAACTGGACACATTCCTCAAAAGTTTGAAAAATATGAGACGCGATTCTCGTCATATCGTCCAATAAGCATGCTTTCCACAGTAACAAAGCTTTTTGAAAAATTGTTATTAAGCAAACTGAAAATAATACTATAAGAACGGCATATTACAACAGCTCATCAATTTGGTTTCCGAAATCAGCATGGCACTATAGAGCAAGTTCACAGGATTTGAAGAAAAAAAATATTGTTCTGCTGTGTTCTTGGATATTGCAAAAGCCTTCGATAAAGTTTGGCATAGAGGATTAATATACAAAATTAAAGAACTTTTACCGAAGCAGTTCCATGTAAAGTTCTTACTATCTTTGTAAAAAAAAAACACTTGGTTAAACAAAACGCAGCAACCACTGGTTTAAATGATATTAGCGCAGCTGTTCCACAAGGAAGAGTCTTGGGGACCTATTTTGTACTTGCTGTATACAGTCGATTTACTTATTTCAGATGAAGCTATAATAATATCAACATATTTTTCTGATGATACAGCTATCTTGGTGTCTTGTAAAAATCCTCAAACTACCTCAAAGCAATTGCAAAAGCATCTCAACAAAAAAGAAAACTGAATTATCACTTTACAATAAAATTTTACTATACAAAGCGATACTTTTGCTCATATGGTATTCAGTTATGAGGATCCACCAGCGCATTAAATAGAGAATTTTTGCAACGTACACAATTAAAAATACTTCGTAGGATTACGAATGCTCCCTGGTATATTCGAAACACCAACATACATGATGACCTCGCTATTTTAACCATTAAAAATACAATTAGAGCCTATATTTCGAAAATTAAAGAAATATCCTAATGCTTTGGCCCAGGACCTTCTAAAACAGCCGAGATACAGACGACTGAGAAGAACTGATCCACTTGGACTATTGAAATTATAAATTAAGTAAATGATTCACACTATAATAATAAAAATTTACATTGGTTAAGACTTATAAAAATAGCAATAAGGTTAGTTTGTAAGATTCGCATACATCTTGTTAGTTTCAGTTTAGAATAAATTCAAGAATAAAGCCTAAAGAGAAAAGCCTAAAAATAAGAATCAAGAATAAAGCCTTCCTTTTTGAAGAATAAATTCTATTTTCTCCTTACGAGTTAAAATTATGTTTGATCAAAAGAAAAGAATAAAAATGATGCTGTTAGTTTGTTTATTTTTTTTTTTTAAATCTTCACACATTTTTCTTCCTACTAACAAACACATTCATCTAACAAACACATGCGTTCCAACAAACAAATTTTTAAATTGGAAATATAAACCAATTACATAAAATAAGAAATATTCGTGGACACAATTTAGCAAAGACACAGAAATATTTATTTCGTAGTACAATTTCTTAACACTTGGCTCATATGTCGCTGCAAAGTTAGCGGTGTCACCTTCTATTTATCATTATTCAATGGTATAGTTTAAACCATTTGTTACGATTAAATTTAAATTTTGCTTACAGTCCACATTTAGGCTCTCTTTTCTGATCTATATGTATCTCTTTTCTAATTATGTAAAAACAAAATTATACATGCGTTTTGTCAGTATTGTCATTGAATAACCATAAATAGAAGGTGACACCGCTAACTTTGCAGCGACATATGAGCCAAGTGTTAAGAAATTGTACTACGAAATAAATATTTCTGTGTCTTTGCTAAATTATGTCCACGAATATTTTTTATTTTATGTAATTGGTACGTTTATATTTCCAATTTAAAAATGTGTTTGTTGGAACGCATGTGTTTAAGGTGAATGTGTTTGTTAGTAGGTAGTAAAATGTGTGAAGATTTAAAAAACAAAAATAAACAAACTAACAGCATCATTTTCTTTTATTCTTTTCTTTTGATCAAAAGGTAAACATAATTTTAACTCGTAAGGAAAAAATAAAATTTTTTGGTTAAAATCAATTGATTTTATTTTTCAGCGATTTAATCGTTTTTTTTTTTTTTTTTTTTGATCACACGATATTTTTCGTTAATTAACAGGATTTATATCAGTCCCTTGTGTTTACAACCGAATTTTTATCTTCATCTATGTAAGATTTCTATACATTTTGAATGAAATTTTGTTTTAAATTTTAATTTTACGTTAATATTATAAATAAAATTTGATAATTTTTATTAACAACAAGTTTGCTTTTACATAGGGTTTCGCTGCCATATTGTGCCATCCTTCCCTTTTCGCTCATTCGCTTCGGTCTGTTCATCATCACTAGAATTATTTTCCTTTCACACCTTAATCCAAACTGAAATGTCTTCACGCAAAATTTAGTACATGGTATTTGGTTTCCACTCGCAAAACTAGAGATATAAACACCGACAATAAAACACCGTATGGGTTTCGAATACAAATAGAGGAGTGATGCTAAAGGGTTTTTCCATCATCCAAATACGATCGCTGAGTGAATGATCATAAATATGACCATTTTTTGAAAAAGTTTGCGGTCACTTTCAAATCGGTCACTTTTTGCAGAAGGTCAGTTTACAGATACGATCACTTATACATTTTTTACTGTAATAAAATTCGGTTACGCCGCCAATTGTATTTTATTTTTTTTTCAATCGCTTCCATTTTAAACAAACAAATATGTGGCACTCGGGAAGCTATCTTTTGTTTTTGACTTTTGAAATTCATTATTTAGTCTATCTTGAGATTTGATGAATTTCATCAAAAAAAATCTTGGCATTGTAATATTTGCTGTAATATATCTTGGCATTGTAATATTTGAACCAAAAACGAACATAAGCTGGAGTAGTGGAGAATGCTTTGTAGCGACTTCGCTACACAAACACCAAAATCAATTATTCAGATATTTCGTGCACGTTCATATAATTCGCTAACGCTACATGTGCACTGTACATAAATATATATAGAGCGTAAAATAGCATTTACACATAGCAATCGGTCGCCATGGACTGATGAGATGACAAATAATTTTTAACAAAATTATTATGATTCCTCATCAGATTGAAACTGAGTTTTGCTTTGCACAACATCCAATTCTGAATAATGAAAATAACGACACGTCACCGCCATCGTTATAGCTTTCTCATCCTCTTTACCGCACTACAATGGGTGTACAGCGCTTTTATACGATAAACCGATATATCGTATTTGATAATGGGATTACTTGTGCGCAACGATTACTAATATATGTCTTGTATTGAATCGGAAGCTACGAGAGTGTTTTGTAGCTGGGGAAAACATAACAGTTGATGAACAGCTGTTCGCATATCGAGGTGGTACGCATTTCACGCATTACATTCCATGAAAACCTGCCAGATATGGAATTAAAGTATGGTTGGTGTGTGACTTCACTTCCTCGTTTATATATTGTAAGGTAAAATGTACACTGGAATGACTCCAAACTCATAAAGAGAAAGTAAACAAAGAGAATTTGTTGTGAAGTATCTATGCAGCACTCTTTTTAGTAGTAGCGGTCGAAATATAACATGTGACAATTTTTTCACCACTAACAATTTAGTTTTTAGTTTGATGCGCGACCACAATTTATCAATTTTAGGAACAGTAAACAAAAGACGGCGATTCGTACCAGTGGAGTTCTTAGTCGTGCAAGGCAAAACACAACCTAACGGATTTTCGAACATCACAATGTGTTCTTATATTTCCAAAAAAAATAATGTTGTGATGCTTTTATCTACCCTGCATTATGTTAAGGAAACACAAGGATTAGCAAATAAACCAACAATGATTCTAGATTTCAACAGAACCAAGGGCGGCGTGGACAATATGGACAAAATGCTGGGAGAATACTCATGCAAAAGGAAGATTCGTCTTACTGGCCACCGGGTTTTTTTTATAACATTTTAGATGTGGCGGCTTTAGCAGCACGTATAGTATATATGGAGAATAATCCAGTCCTAAAAACCAATTTCAGTCACCGGCGTAAATTTCTACAACGGTTTTGCGAGCAGTTGCTGCTTATGTCTGAAATTAGTTAGCGTTCTCAGAATTACCTACCAAAAATGGTTTCGAAAGTATGTTGGGCCATACTTTCGTTGCTACATGGTAATGCTTTTAGGATCCGAATATGATTGAATGGACAGTCAATTTACTGATTTTTGATTTAAACCCAACGTTTAAAAGAATGATTTTCGATGGCTGGTTATAGCTTGGAGAAATAAACTTAAACAATCCCTACTCCAGTTCATTTAAAACAAAAAATATGGTCGAGTTATATATCAGAACATTCAATACATAAAAAGTCCAATAAATTTAACAAAATCTAAAGAATCCTTTTTGGAAAATGTTTATAACCATAAAGCGCTCGGTATCCTGTTACTAAAAAGCCATGATGTTTTATTTTATTACCCTTTTTCCTATTTTAACTTGTTTTGAAAAACCCAAAACTTCATAATTTTGCACTGATACGGATGAAGAAGCTAATGAAACTGACCAACTATTCTTGGCTTGCCACGTCAATTACATATTTTTCTGGGTACCTAGCACATGCTGTATCAAAAAAGACAAATTGTACGATATGTAAAAATTTTATGTACAAAGATTAACCAACTCAACATCAAAACTATACACATACAGAGCTACTTATTAAAAATCGCCAGTATGAAAAAACTACAAATGGTGGTTTAGCATTAGACCAACAGAAGTTTTTGTAAAATTAATAAAAAAAAATAATTAAAATTTTTGAGGATAATTTTGATACAATCTGTTTCAAACACAAAGTAGTTGACAAACTTTATAATTTGTACGAAAACCAATACAAAACTTCTTGTCACATTGAAGAATATAAAAAAAAATTAATTATGCATACATTAAGAGTACTTTTACGTGCAAAAATCCATAGAATTAATTCTAAAGCAAAAAGTACCAGAAAATTTGAAATACTTAATCATTTGTAAAATATGAATTAAATGACCTTGGACATAAACATAAACATTTTGTGTTTTGTTTTTTATTTAGATTTTCCTGTTGAATTCCACTGGCTTTGTATTGACATTGGTTTTGACTGTATGTGTTTATATTCGCACTGAAGGCGCTTTTATGGTTGTGTTTATTCGTTCGGTAATTCGTTCCGTACTTTTTTTTAACCAATCACATTCCCTTATTTTCCCCTTATTTTCGTTCCGTATTTTTTTCAGTAAGATGACCAACTTTTAACTTTTCGTTCGAACGATTATGGAGTAAAAGAGAAAATTATACAATTTAAAAAGGATAGCAATACTATATACAAACAAATTTTGACAGTAGCAATAATTTGATTAGTATTGTTGAAGTTCCATGGTAAACGTATATAAATTAAATAGTAAATCGTTGTTTAAAATCAATTTTACATAAAATAAAATTAAAATAGGTATAGTTTTCTTTACAGACAAAATAAGTTTGATAAATCTATCAAGAAAATGTCAAATGCTTAGATTTTTAATCGATAGGTGGTGACAAAATCGTTCCGTGAATTTTCATCAACCATAGAATAAACAATGTAAAAAAAAATCATAAAGTTTTTTTTTATATATATATATATAGTTGATACTTAAACCCTTAATTTAAATTTATCTAAGATACAAATGCATACAGCGCTATAACAACTACGTAGCGGCGAAAACGTTTGGTGTCACTTCTATATATGGTTATTCAATGGTATTGTTGAGTAAAGTAAAAATGAAAACTTGAATAAAAATAAATCATTGGAATTTATTAAAATGAAAAAGAAAAAAATTAAACCGGTCGAACACACGCAAATATTTTAGTGCTTCAAGCCGGATTTTAGAAGAAATAGCATTGTTGTATTTGTACGCAATTTCGATGTGGTTTAAAGAAAAACACATCCCGAGCACGTTTCCGCAGTGTAAAATTTAAGGTTAGGTGAGCATTAAATTTCAACAATTGATAAGTACGATGACATCAGACATCGCAACATTAATCAAAAGACGCAGTGTACAAAAGGGGCGTTAAACGAAATGCACAACATTTGCAATTGAAGGGGAAACTCGGGCGGAAATTGAAAGTCGAATCAAACAAGTACAGGATTGTATTTATCAATATAATGCAATCTACGACGAGCTCTACCGAGCATCTGAGTATGAAGACGCGAGTTACGTCATCCCTCTACCAATGATCTGACTACACACATTCCAACGAGTAGCCTTCAATAATAGTTTATTGAACCACAAATAACTCTGATTATTAAAATTGCAATTCTTATCATTTTGAAATTTGAATAAAACGAAATTATAAATGTAATAAAAAAAAATAATAAAGAATGTTAGACAGGAACTTTGAATTAACAGAAAATATAAGAATAACAAAGTTATTCTCTTTGTAAGATAAAGAATTGCAACACATCATTTTTCTTATTTGAATCTTAAGAATAATAAAGTATTAACAAAAAATTTAGAAAATAATAATCAGAGTGTTTTTAGATCTTGAATAAAAAGGTTATAGTGACCATATTATGTAATCCAAAATTTAATTAAATAAATAAAAAGTTTGGTGAAAAAAAAAAATATAATTCGCGCACGCAAAAGAGTTTTTTTTAATTCGAAGAAGAGTCTGCCGCATGTTTGATTGTGAAAGTATTACAAAGTGTTAGAAACATAAAATATGAAAAAGTCGGATTTTAAGTTCTCGGCCGACAAAGGTGCCATGATATCAGCTAAGGATATCAAAGCAATCGCGACACGTCCAGTTGATCCAAAAATCAAACTTTAGGCAATTTTGAACATTGGAACACGTTTAGGGAAGTGTAAATGGCATATAAACTGTTGTGTATCCACCTGAACTTGGTTAGGGTTCCATTTCATTTATTTATTTATATATTTCAACTTTAATTCATCAAGAGTGTAATCGGACTGCTTCACAATCTTTTTTGTCGGTTTAGATACTACTTTTCTTGTGTTGAAACCGGGAACTAATATGCGTAATTAAATTTAATGATGGAGTTACATTACAGTATTTAATGAAGGAGTTATATTTCATAATTTGTGTTTTTTTATTTTTATTTTTACTACTGGTAGTATTTAGTTGAAATGGCTATCATAAATCCAATTTAAGCCGATTATTATGAACGATCTTCGATTTTCTTCCCATTTCAAGCTTGGAGTTTACCGGAACTACAATTTCTATTATCTTAAATGGTCCTATCCAATTTTGTGATAATTTTATTTTCTTTTGTTCATTTCTAAACCAAACTAATTCACCCAATTGGAAAGTAGAATTTGTCGAATCACGGTCATACTATGTTTTTGAATTCATTTTAGATTGTAGGGCATTATGTCGAGCTGTTGTATAGGTCATTTGCTTTTTGTGTTTAAAATCTACAAGGTATAGTCATCATAATACTAGCTCATAAGGCATGCATTTTGTAGAAGAATGAAGAGTGGTATTATAAACAAACATGGATTATGTAATCCATGAATCGCAATCCATTCCGTTTTTATCGATGAAATGCCGCAAATATTCGATTAGCGTACGATGTGAAATTTCCAACTCTTCATTACTTTCAGGGTGGAAGGCAGATGTATTGATTTTTTTAATGTTTAAAAGCTTAAATAAATTTTGGAAAACTAATCCCATTAAGTTAGCACCCTGATCAGTTAAGATTGATTGTGGAGAGCCATAAATGCTTATGAAATTTTTAAGGAATGCATCAGCGTTAGTCTCGGCTTCTTGATTTGGTATCGTTAAAGCTACGGCATATTTAGTGAGATCGTCCAAGATAGTTAGAATATATTTATTTTGTTGATACCTTTTCGAAAGACTTGGTGGAAGACGAGGTGATTGTCATAGGCATTTTCGTTGGACGACTTACTTTGTTTTTCTGGCACGAATCGCACGACTTATTGAATTTTTCGATCATTCCTAACATTTTTGGGAAATAGTAATATTTCCGCATTCGATTATTAGTTCTTTGGATTCCTTGATGACCACCTAGAGGTGTGTCATGAAATTCCTTAATAAGTTTCAATTGTTCCTGAGGATCTATAATTTCAACCTGATTTGGGTTTCCCACTTTAGTATTTATTTTGTCTTTAATTGGGGTTTCCTGGTTGTTGCTGATAGTTTGATTAATTACGGTACGGTTTTTGAAATTTTTAATTTGTATATCTGGAGAAAGTGAAGTTTTCTGATTACTATTAAAATCCGAATTCTAGTGATACTCTGTATAGCAATAATTAGTGATATAATTAACAATTATAAGTAAAACTATATTGTATTAAAAGAACCGGTGAAAACTATAGAACATAGTGAAACCACGTGTAGTGAAGTTATTACACAAAATGAGTGAATTAGAAGGTTTGAAAAAACAGCTCTCCATATTTAGAGGAATTTTAACGAAATTATTTAAATTCGCAAATAGCATAAACGAGAATTCAACGGAATCGAGTGAAGAAATGCGCATTAAGGCAAATAGGGCTAAGGAAGTTTTAGACAAAATAGCCGAGATCGAAGCGCGCTTATTTGCCATCGATAGTGCAATTGAGTCGAAATTAGAGGAGGCGGAGGAAGCATATTACACAATTGTATCCAAACTAAATACATGGATTAGAAAACGTGGTCTTGGTGAAATGAGTAGTAATGCCAATGACACGAGTTTGAATATGACTAATATGAATACTGTGCGCTTGGCCAAATTACAGATTCCGACGTTCTCTGGTGATTACACAGAATGGCAAAGCTTCTTTGACCTATTCCACTCCAGTATTCATAGCAAAGAAAGCATTTCACCAGCACAAAAATTCCAATATTTGGTCGGTTTGCTTAGAGGAGACGCTTATTCGTTGGTAAAGCATTTTAAGGTTACCGAATCAAATTACATCGAAGCATTAAAAAAACTTAAGCAAAGATACGACCGTAAGCGTCACACGGTAAATGCATTCTTACGTAGCTTTATCGAACAACCAAGCGTTCATTTAGCCAGTGCATCAAATATAAGGGAGATATTGGATACATCCGATGAAGTAGTTCGTGGGTTGAAGGCATTAGGTGATGAAGCCGAAGCAAGGGACCCTTGGCTCATATATCTACTACTGTAGAAATTAGATGATGAAACACGAAGCATGTGGGCCCAAACAAATATAACCAACGAATTCCCATCGATTACTGAGTTTTTTGAATTTTTGATAAAAAGAATGGATGCGCTCGAATCAGTGAAAACGCATTCCGTACGATCAGCCAAATCTAACATTCAATCGAGCAAATCCAAACTTAGTTTCACTACCACTGTTGAAACTAATTGTATAGTGTGTTAAAAGCAACAACACAGATTGATTGACTGCGTTAAATTCCGTGAACTATCAATTAAAGACCGAAGAAACATAATCAACAGCCACAAAAGGTGCTTCAATTGTCTCAATCCAGGACATGGTGCGTACGAGTGCAGAATTCGAGGGAGATGTCGGCAATGTTCTCACAAACATCATACCCTTTTACATATGGACACACAATCAATTGCTTTAACTACTAACAGAGAAGTAAACAATCACACTGAAGAGAGTGCAACTCTAACTCATCACACACGTCATGCCATTCAAGATCATGTTGCATTAAAATGTACCTTGAAGGCAGTGCTACCCACAGCAAATATTAACATACTAGATAACACAGGAGTGCCGAGAACATGCCGAGCATTGCTGGACACCGCATCACAAACATCTTTCATAACCGAGACGATGGTGCAGAAATTAAAATTACCACGGAGAAACTGTAGAAGCTTACTAGCGGGAATTGGTGAGGTAAATGGCGGAATATCCCGTGAAATTACTACTCTGCGAATAACGTCAAGATTCAATTCCATCCAATTATCATCATTGAGCGCATTAATTATTCCAAAAATCACATCATCATTACCAGCCGTAGAATTTGATATCGGATGCATGCAAGGACTATCCAGCATTGACTTGGCTGATCCTAATTTTTATAAACCTGGAACAATCGATATACTACTTGGTGCAGAGATAGTGTTCGAGTTATTTGAGAATGGCATCAAAAAGTTAGGCAGTTCAAATTTAAGAGCTCAAAATACCAAGCTAGGTTGGATTGTAGGGGGCAAGCACGATGATGATATCAAAACAACAATCCGGTCATTTGCCACCACCGTCGACGTTGATGCTACATTAGAAAGATTTTGGGCAATAGAAGAGGTCACTCAAAATAGCAAATTAAGCGAAGAAGAGCTGGAGTGTGAAGAATGGTTCAGGACAACCACACGACGTGCAGAGGATGGTAGGTTTATAACAAAGTTGCCATTTAAGGAATTGCCTAAAGAATTAGGATCGACATATCGGCAAGCTCTATCAAGATTGACAGCAATGGAGAGCCGCTTCGCTTCAAAACAAACGATCAATTCTGTCAACTTTAAAGGCAGTTTCTCAGGGAGTATGAGGATCTTAACCATATGCAGCCATATGAAATAAATAGTAATGAAATTCAGGGAAAATACATATTACCACATCACGGTGTGCTCAAGACAAATAGCAGTACCACCAAGCTTCGCGTAGTATTCGATGCATCTGCAAAATCAACCACAGGTGCTGCGCTAAATTAATATTTGAAGGTAGGCCCGAACATTCAATCAACCCTGTTCCAAATACTAACGCGATTCAGACAGCATCCATATGTACTAGTCGGCGACATCGAGAAAATGTATCGACAGATTTGGGTAGATCACGAGGACACCAAGCATCAGGTGATTTTGTGGCGCAATGACAAACAAGAGATATGCCCATACGTACTAAAAACTATAACTTACAGCATGGCGTCTGCATCATTCATGGCGACGAGATGCCTAAAGGAACTGGCTAACTTACACCAAGCAGAATCACCGAAAGCATGCCAAGCTATAGCTCAAGATATTTACGTGGATGATCTAATGACTGGTGCTTCAACACTATGCGATTTGATTTTGTTAAAGGATGACATCATTAATATCCTAAGCAGTGGAGTTTTCAACTTAAGAAAGCTATCTTCCAATGATTCACAAATGCGCAGCCTCTTTAGAACCAATCAATTCGACGGCTTGAAAGTATTTTCCGATCATCCAGAACCAATAAAGGTTTTAGGAATAGCTTGGGACGCCAACTCAGATCACTTGATATTCCAAGTCCATTTAGAAAACCGGACAGTACATACCAAACGAAGCTTCTTGTTTCAAAGTTTGTGGCTCAAAAAGATTGAATGGGATGAACAGCTGCCGCCAGAAGCAGA
Organism: Tipula confusa; assembly: GCA_963556175.1. Classification (NCBI taxonomy): domain Eukaryota; kingdom Metazoa; phylum Arthropoda; class Insecta; order Diptera; family Tipulidae; genus Tipula; species Tipula confusa. The sequence goes on from OY744477.1 coordinate 99,692,280, forward strand.
ATCATCATGGATCGATCTCAGAAACAATCTCCGTCAAATACCAATGATAAAAATTCCTCGTTGTATCACTAAGTCAAATAGTTTTTCTATACACGGATTTTGTGATGCGAGTAAATGGGCTTATGCAGCAGCTGTTTATGCTCGATCTAGAAGCAATGAAGGATACACTACAACTCTAATTTGCGCAAAGACTAAAGTGGCCACCACTGAAACAAGTCAGTATACCGAGACTTGAGTTAATGAGTGCAGTACTTTTATGCCGGCTAGTAAAAGAAATAAACGAGATTTTACCAATAGTGCCAACATTATGGACTGATTCTAAAATAGTTCTCGATTGGTTATCCAGCCAGCCAAGACGTTGGAGTACGTTTGTTGCTAACCGCACAGCAAAAATCATCGGTAAATACAAACGAGACCGATGGCGTCATATACCGTCTAAACAGAATCCAGCCGACTGTGCAACCCGTGGGAAATCCGCCAAAGAAATATCAAACGACAAATTATGGTGGAACGGGCCAGCATGGCTTGCCAAGGATGAAAATAAGTGGCCTGAACAATCGGACATTCCAAAAACAAAAGAAGAAATCCAGATTGAAGTATACACCACCAGTACTTCGAAAACAATTGTTAAACTAGAGTCAAAACCTGACATATTTATGCAATTAAGTCTGAAGTATTCCAGCAAACTGAGTAAAATTCTTTGTTATGTGTTCAGATTTTTCGACAATTTGAAAGCCAGAAAGAATCAACAGGAAACTCGAATTGGACCGCCAACCCTGGCGGAACTCGAAAAAATCAGCCAAAAAATAATTTTGTATTGGCAAAAGATCTATTTCCCTGATGATTATCAATGTCGACTGAAATCCAAGGTAATACCCAGCAAAAGTCAGTTAAACCAACTCAATCCCTTTCTCGATATAGAAGGAGTCATGAGAATAGGAGGTAGATTAGAAAACTCACAATTGCCATACAACACAAAGCATCCAGCTATAATTTCATCCAAATCACCAATCGCAACAACAATAACTTACGATGTGCACACCCAAAATCAGCATCCAGGTACACATCTATTGACAAGTCTAGTGCGACAAAACTACTGGATTATTAGAGGAAAGGATGTGGCCAAAAAAGTATTCCGAAGATGTATCAAATGTTTGAGACAGAATCCAAAGATGATGAATCAGGTAATGGGACAGCTGCCGAAAGATAGAGTAAGACATACGGTGGCATTTGGTGCGATCGGAGTCGAATTTTGTGGGACCTTTAAAATACATGCTATCCGACAACGAGGTTCGATACCCTCAAAAGCGTATCTGGCTATTTTTATATGCTTCAGCACACATGCATTGCACATTGAAATTTGCATGAACCTTACTATCGAATCATTTCTGGGCGCATTACGGAGATTTTTTAACAGAAGAGGCATGTGCCACACAATTTATTGTGACAATGCTACAAATTTTGTCGGCGCTCGAAACCAACTAGAGGAAGTTTATGAGTTTTTAAGTAATAATAAAGATTATATTTCTTCTAGCCTTTTGAAAGACAAGATACATGGGCAATTTATTCCACCAGCATCTCTCCATCAAGGGGGGCTTTGGGAAAGTGCAGTCAAGTCCACTAAAATACAAATCACAAGAACCGTGGGTGAGTCTATACTTACGCTCGAAGAGTTCTCAACGCTAACGGTGCAGATTGAAGGTCTTCTAAACTCCAGACCAATCTGTTCCAGCCACACTGATGACCTAGAATTTCTCAAGCCTGGTCACTTTCTGATTGGGCGCCCAATTCGACAACTTCCAGAGGTTGCCACTGAGCAAAATTGGAATCCTCATGCAAGATGGGACGTCATTAAGCAAATTTTCCATCAATTCTGGAAGCGATGGCAAATAGAATATCTAACAACACTACAGCAGAGGTACAAATGGAAGCAACAAAATAAAAATTTAGCGCTGAACGATGTCGTCTTAATACATGACAATAATTTGTCTCCTGGTCAATGGTTAATGGGGCGTGTAACAAAAGTATTCCCGGACATTGATGGTTACGTTCGAGTGGCCGAAATGAAGACAAAAACTGGCATAGTCAAACGCCCAATTCAAAAGCTATGCCGTCTTCCAATCCTTGAATCTTAAGATGATCCAACCCGGGGAGTATGTTCGAGTTCGTCCAATAGCTGTCAATATGAAATTCACATCATCTAAAATCAAATAATTATCATTAATGAAACCATTTTATGTATATTTATATAATGTTTACCTTATATAGCTTTTCCCATTGTTTACTTGAACTCTTGCATTTGGAACTCTTGCATATTTTAATAAACCACCAGCCATCTAACTTCGGAACATCCAATAAGGACAAAAGTACATCCGCCTTGTTTTTAAGAAAACGGAGTTAGATTTTACAAGGAAAATTAACCATCAGCATTAGCCGGTTTAATTGCATTGACGCCACAACCCATTGCTGATCAATCAACTCAAACAAGCGTGTTACTGCGTTAATATGAATTGATGAAAGTGAATTTGACCGAGCAATTGGCGCAGTGGTTAAAGCTGCGGTTTTTGGGACGGGGGAGGTACCGGGTTCGAATCCCAACGGGGGAGGGTTGCAAAAGGGATTTTTCATCACCTGATTTCGATCGGTGATGACGATGAACACAACTATGATCCCCTGTTGGAGTGCAGAATCCATGGGCCGAACCATCTTCCATGTCAGTGCAGGCTGGCTAGAGCAATGCAATGTGCAGATAGATGGATTTAAAATCGAACCTGTATTCGTGCATCCTCAATTTGGCTGGTGACGGCGTAAGGTAGGACGTTAAAAATTAACTGCGAAAGAGTTGGGAGAGCTTCGGCCCCAAAACAGATTGCACAGAGTTCAGAAACAAAAAAAAAGTGAATTTGAGTTACTTGATTAATTAAAGAGTTGGAGACTAAAATTTATTATCGGAAGAATCAGGGTTATTTAGAGAAAGATTTGTTAATAATTTTGAATTATCTATTGAAAATCCGCTAAGTGTGTCCGTATTCTTATTAAGTGCACCAGGTTTAAGTTTGGTCAAAATTTGGAAACTATAGGATTGGTGGCTTAGTAATTACTGATTTAAGAATTTGAAATGCTTCATCACAAAAGGACGACCATATAAAAACTACATCCTTTTTCAAAAGAGTCGTTAAGGGTAATGCGGTTTTAGAAAAATTATTTACAAAGCGTTTTTAGTAACCAACAAATCCAAGAAAGGCTCTGATAACACGCTGGCTTTTAGGTTGGATTCGGGTTAACCCTATCGAGTCCAACTAAATGCCCCAAGTAAATTATTTTCTGACGGAGAAATTGAAATTTTTCAGGAATTAACTTTAGTTGGATTTTCGTAAGCACTCAAGAACTTCCTTAAGTCTTTGATTATGTTGGTATAAGTTTGGTCCATATACGACTATGTCGTCTAGATATACTTGGCATTTGAGACCATTTAGACCAGATAGCATGTTATTCATAAGCTGTTGGAATGTAGCTGGTGCTCCCTTTAAGCCAAAGGGCATTCGGTTAAAATAAAAATGTCCAGCATTTGTATTGAAGGCGGTTTTTGGTTTTGCTTCTTCATCAAGTACCACTTGATGATAACCATTCGTCATATCCAAACTACTAAAGTAAGATGCCTTTCCCAACTGATCCACGATGATTTCTAGATTTCCACGATGTTTGACAAAGGGAACACGCGATCTTTAGTTACATCATTTAAACATCGAAAATCAACTACCACACGCCATTTTCTTAAACCGTGTGTAGACTTCTTGGGTACAGCTAGAAATGGAAAATTCCAATGACTATCACTTGGTTCAATTATTCCTAGATAGATACACAATCAGAAGTTGTAGGGATGCAATTTTTCGTACCATGAACCGTGGTTAATATGTCACCAGGTAAATGGAAAACGTCATTATACTCTCGGATATTGCCTAATTGATTCAAATTTTTACCGGATTTAGATGCGTTAAAGTAACTGATGACTCTAGTATTTTTAATCGATCTTCAAACGTATTTTACCAAGTCTTTAAAAAAAATATATCATATTGCGATAATTTTTCAAAAAGCGTCATTACATGATATTGCAACTGATTCCTCTTTTGTCTTTATCAAATTAATTGAAATTGAATTATTACGTTGCCTGGAACTATTTTCTTAGATAGGCACAGATATTCCGCATTGATTTTGATATTGTTGCACGTGATAGAGGCAATCTTTTCACTTCTTGGAGGAATAAACAATGTCGAAGATGTTATTAAGTAAAGTAGGATAGTTGAAGAATTTAACGGTATCTCTAGCGTAAGATTTTCAAAATCAATTTTACATTGATTTGGAGTGAAGAAATCTTTGCCAATAAAATTTATGCGGAATGTTAACAATATCCGTGAAAATAGTGTTTGAAGGTAACAATCCTATTGTTATGTCAATTCCACTAGTAACACCTTTAATTTGACATTTTAAAGTTGGGTAAAAGATAGAAGTATCTATAACACATGATTGTTTGATGAAACTAACATCAGCTCCAGAATCAACTAAGAAATGTAAAATGCTGAATTACCGAGGTCAAGACGTAGTCGAACATAAATATTGTCTTCTATTGGTTTTGTCAAGTAAATGTTATGAGATTGAATAATATATCTTGTACTTGTTGGACACTCACTTATTGGTTCATTGGTGCTCGAAAGGAAGTGCCCTTGTGTCTTTCGAGACCCTGAATGTTTTCCTGTACCTCGGGTTGATTTTACGAATTGGTATTAGTTGGAATGGGTTTAGTTGTATTATCTAAATTACCTCGCATGTTTCGATAATCAGAGTTTTTTTTTGTTTAAAACAATCGTTAATATGGAGACCATTCTTTTTGAAGTACAAGAAATCATTCTAATGGAGGGTCGGTTATTGGAGGTTGAGGATGTTGGAGGAGTTAAATGAGTAGTAACAGCAGTAGAATATCTTGAAAAACAACCCGATGCTACATGTCTTTTCTTTTGACAAATTTGACACTTTGTTTTTGATTGGTTGATTGTGTATGGTTGGATAGACCTTTTTGATTCAATATTTATTTCTTCTTTTAAAGCTTTTTTAATTGCTTCCTTGAGATATCTGGGACGACGTGCATTTATAATCACTCCAATGGGTTCTCTCAGTCCGTTTTGAAAAGGACGCAGAGCAGTTTTTTAATTAAGTTCTTGTACCTCTTTGGTTAACTTGCCTTGTGATTCTAGACAAGCTTCGTTTAGTTCGGTGAGTAAGATTTCTATTTTATTTGTGAATATGTGTATAGACTCATTTTTTAGTTGAATAGCTTTGATTAAATCAATTGAACGGAACACATTAAAATTACTGTTTAGCGAAGTTTTTAATTCGTCCCTATTTTCGAAGGTACCGAACCGATAAACGGCATACGCTTGCCCATTTAATTTGTGCGGAATATAACTCATGAATGTAGATTTTAATTATTTGGGTAATATTTCGTACAACCTATCACAACAGTGAACAAATTTATGTAACGGAGTTCGACTTTCATCACCAAATTCAAACTAAATTTTGATTCCATTTTCCAAATGATTTTTCAAGCTTAAGGGAAGTAATTGAAGATGCACGTATTTTGACTGGTTTTGTTTATTTTCCTTTAATTTTTCAGGATTAATTTGATTTTTCAGTTAATTCATGAATTGAAATCTCACTTAGTTCCCTCTTCGAAAACAAACCGCCATTTTTAGCAATTGCCAATTGAACCGCTATTCAAACACTTACAGTCACCAACGAGATCTGGGAAGACTATCTGACAAACCTCACTAAATCACTCCTACAAGTAAACCAAACCACACATATGCGTCTGTCGGCTCACACCACACCGAAACAAAATCAGTGAAAAAACAGGCCACAGCAACTCGGGAGTGTCCCCTGAAAAGCTACATGCAGCAATTGCAAAAACTAGCAAGTTCACTACCACGAACCATCTCCGGCAGATCCAAGTCACAATTCCTGGGATTCCAGCCGATTCCGGTCAACAAGCGCATCACACCAAAACCAAAACAAGATAGTCAATGTCAACTCAAAAGGTGGCCATGAACTGTTCGACGCCCCAAATCTCACCTCCACGACTCCCTGATGATTCACATTAAAACCATCCACCATTTCCTAAAAGAAGAATACCAAAGCTCTACTTCAGCCTAACAACCATGCTCTTCGAAATACATCCTGTATAAGACCAGAATCCCACCTCATTCCAAAACGATACTCACAGGCACGATCACCACCTAAAATCAGAATGCCAGCCACATAAAAATATAAAAATAAAATTGAAAAATTCCAAATTCAAAAATATATAAAGTATATAGCCTTCGCCAACTTTGCCTAAAATCACAAAAACTTATGACTCAAAATCGAAAACCTCCAAGAGGCATCCGATCTCAAATCGCAAAAAATAAAAATAAACAATAAAAAATAAATCCCGACCCATACAACAAATCAATTGTACATTCTCAAAAAAAAATTTAAAAACTTAAAATCCCAAAAACAAGCAAAGGCTATAGCCTGGTCGACCCGTGAAAGACACCGCTGCAATCACAAAAGACGAAGTCCATCCCAACAGGCCTCTAAAAACCACAGCCAACACCGTCCAAAACCCAAGCTATCCCCCTACAACCCAAACATCGTTAAAAACAAAGTGGTACGAATGAACCGACCTATAACAAGTCAGCCACCAACAACTCCTCTGCACCCTGAAGTCCCGTCCAACACCCCAGCCACACACACTCCAAAGCAAGTACAGCCAACAAAGCACCACACGCCATTCTCAAAAAACAAAACCACAATTGATTCACATAAAATCCGTCAATCCAAACCACATTTACCATCGACGCAACTCGACGATCACCCGTTTAATAAAATTTTAAAATCGTAAAACAAAACAAAAACAATCAACGAAACATATTACGATAATTTCTCTTATACTCCTCTCTCATGAGATACATAAATACCAACATGCATGCAAAATAAAACAATGGGATTAACAAAACGGAACCTGCGTAAATACATACATATAAATGCACACACCATATAGCACATCATACAGAATACACATCTCGAAGAATCCCTTACTATAAATTCCGTTCGAATTTAAATTTTTATATTTTATTCCTTCACTGTACAATATTAGTTCTATAGTTCCTTTCAATATACCAACCACCACGTTTCCGGGTCGTTTCATTCGTTTTAACACGAATGAACATTTTTCGTGTCCTTTACAATTTACATTATAAACATATTGCTACGTTCTTGCCTTGCCATTTACGGTTCGTATCTCTGGATTGTGAATAACTACCCGAATACCACTGTCTACTAACAAATTTCACAAAACTACACAAGTCCCACTTTAAACACTGTTCACTTTCACAGACAATAATTTCCTCAATAAAACACAATTATTCACAACTTAGTTCTTTTACCAATTCTTTATTTCACAAAAATCACTGTTCACTTTATTTAACAATTAAAAATCACTTACTATCACTTACTATCACTTTCTATCACTTTTTATTTTAACCGCTTGTTATCGCTTTCGTAGTTCAAGTACAACTATTTTTCGCATACAACATCGATTCGCTTATATACACAAATTAAAATATCTCGAACTTTCTACTTCTATCGAGATGTCACTACTACATTTAAGTACTTTTCATACCAACGACTTCGACTTTCGACTTTGCAAAACATTTAAATTCCACAAGTACAAAGCATTGATATATTCATACCGACGGCGTCGACTTTGACTTTGTTAAAATAATCGATTGACATTTCAAAATGAATGAAGTTGCTTTGTACAACTTTAAATTGGCAAAGTCGAGATGTGGAACGTATTGCACTTGCTTTGCAGCTAACTTCATTGCACTGTATTTTTATTTTCTTAGATTTATCACATAAAACTAATTAATTTTATAACTATTTTGATTTATTTCAATAAAACTTGACATTGTTAATCGAATCAATCTAAGTTTTATAGTTTAAATGCTTTTTAAAAAAATTTCAATTACGAAGTCCAAAGTCGAAGTCGTCGGTATGAAAAGTACTTTAATTTGCTCAATTTTTAGTACTACCAGTACTATCGATATCTAATAGATGTCTCTAAGGTTAAGCTTAGAGAAATCTTCATATATTTACACTTATGCTATCGCACACTAGGTGGTACCGTGACAATACATATTGTTACAGTACCACCTAGCATGCAATAGCACAATTATTTTCTTTTAAATAAAAATGCTCAATTCTTTTTTGACCTTCTCAAATCAAATCGCATTAAAATAAGCAAACAATTACCACCATTACAATCAACTGAGTTCTGCTACATCATTTCTGGAGAAGTCCAAAAGGATTCTGGTGGAAACATGAACTTCGCAATTACGACATCGCACAAGGCATACGAAGATTTACATAATTTGGTGTCGAAACTGTGGAGCCTTGACACTGTCATCAGAGCCAAAACTTTTTTACAACAACTATGGGTTCAAAACGTTCCATGGGATTAGATATTGTCACCAGACTTACTCGATCAATTTTTCGAATTTCTGGATAACTTTTCATCGATTCAATCTATTAGCATCAACCGATGTGTCATTTCTAGCAAAGCTCAAACGGTCGAGCTACATGGTTTCACAGACGCAAGTCAAGTTGCCTATGGGGATTTATATTCGAGTCATCAGTTACAACGGGAATATTACAGTCAATCTATTGTGTGCCAAGAGCCGAGTCGCACCTCTAAAGCATCAAACCATCCCATGACTTCAGTTCTGCGGTGCTCTCTTGCGTGGACGACTACGACAAGGTGATCAACGTGCTGGACATCATGTTTGATAAGACATGTTTATAATCAGACTCGACCAGAGTTTTTGATGGGATTACTTGACTTTGAACAATACTTACCGGACTTCTTAAATGTTGAGGTAATTGAGCGAAAGGAACAGCAGGTTGTGCTTGCCACACAGGACAAACACAATGCCATCAGGGACCTCATAAATCGTCACAGTTCATACCGGAAATTATTACGAATCATCAGATATTGTATCAGGTTCCTCAATCAAATGATCAAGATTTGCCACATGAAACTTGCTAACAAAGAGCAAATTTCAACCTTCGATGAGAACACCACGGTTCTTTACTTTTAAGTTAACTCGGTTCAAAACGAGGCATTTCCGGAAGAGGCATAAGCTTTACAACATAACAGACCATGTGAACTATCAAATAGCTTGAAAACTCTCACACCATTCATGGACAAATTTGTAATCATACAACCTTCAACGCCGAAATTGAAATTCGCAAACCTTCAAGTGAGTCAAGTAGTTCTCGTCCATTCTGAACAAAGTTTCCAAGCCAAATGGATTCTTGGGCTGATTTGTCAGAGTCCGTTACGGTGAAGAAGAAGTCCGGCATATTTAAACGTAGCATTCACAAAATATGCCCACTGTTTAAAGAACCTACAGTCAACTAAATTCTATTTAAACAAATGTTGAATGTTCCAAAGGGGCGAGCGATGTTACGATTAAATTTAAATTTTGCTTACTTTCGACATTTAGGCTCTCTTTTCTGATCTAGATGTATCTCTTTTCTAATTATGTAAAAACAAAATTATACATTCGTTTTCTCAGTAGTGTTGAGTCGTTCAAAGAGTAAAGTAAAAATAAAAACTTGAATAAAAATAAATCAAACACCATTCCTAGATAGCTACAGCAACAAATTCGGAGTAAAAATCCTTATTTTTACAGTATAAACCATTATATGATTGGTAAAATCCGATAAACACGCAAAATTCGTCCAATTGTCATGAGAACTAAATTTCATGTAAGTCAAGACAAAGATCATCTCAAGAAAATTAAAAAGTTTATTCACAAACATTATAATATAGCGACCTTTAAAACTTTAGCCAATTTATTTTAAGCAAACACGTTCCAAAGTAAAGAAACAAACCAAAAACAAAACAAAAATTAGTCTACATATTTTGTTTCGAGCTTTAATATTGATTTATTTATTGAGCAAATGATGGTTTGTGTCTTGGATAAACCTAAGCTTTAATCATTTTTTAGTACAACGTAATTTTATTTTTTAGTTTGTTGAGTTATGAATTTTGTTCTATAACAATTTATTTTTTAATAGGCAATTCTGTAACCATGTTGTTCAATTGGTGCGGAAGAATATTGTACCTGTGAATTGGCCAAAAATTAGTTAAATTATTTTAAATATTATGAATTTAGTTTAAACATACATGATAACCGGATGTGTAGGCGATTGGTCCGGTTGAAATATAACCAGGTGCAGCATAAGCGATATGTGAATAGGTAAGAGGTGAAAGCGGTGCCGCAAATGCAGCCACATGTGCTGCATGTTCAGTTGAAGCTGGTGCTTCTGGTGCATTGATTTTAGCTAGAAGTGGTGAAGCAACCAAAGCTCCTGGGGCAGCATATGTAACAGCAACAACGGCTAAGATGACGAATAACTTAAACATTCTTATTATATTGATATGAAAAGCGTCTAACAGTTGTGATATACTGTAACTACGAGTTAACGGATGAAACTGATGATGATCTGTTATAATTTTCAACCATTTATAGCAAATTTTCCGTATGAAAAATTTTGCATGTTGATACTTTGTTGACCACACCTCGCCCTTATTTTACCTACACCCGTAAATAAAAACATGTTTATAAATCAGGAAACCATCTTGGTGGGAGTCTCATATTTTGTATACCTTTTGTTTGATCATAAGATGATCGGGTTTCAAAACTGTATACATAAAGAGTTTTTTTTTTTTGAGACTCAAAGCTAAATAAAAAAGTTGATCTTATTTTTTTTTTTGCATTCAAAAGTGCGTTAAAACGATAAAAATAGTTTCTATACATTTAAATAATTGCACCATGAGACAAGTTGTCTTGCAAACATATAAGACGATGGTAAGAAAATGTCTCATAAAAAAAATTAATTTAAAAGCGATTACAATTTTATATGGAGATGTTGTTGTTGTAATCTGTACTTGTATACATGTACCACATTGTCAAGTTTTATATTGACATGCGAAACACTTCAATTGATTATATCGTTAATTTTAACGTCTTAAAGCGGTTTTGAAGGTTATTGTTATGGCCACAATGTACCATTTAAATAACCATGCTACATGGTATGAATGCTTTTAAACGGTAGTTTGTATGTCGTTAACTCTTTGAAGATCAATCTAAGTCCGGGTGGTATTCTTAAAAAAAAGTATAATGTAGGTGTTAAATGTTTGCTCGAATTTTAGTTTGGTAGTCAGTCTTAACGGGGGGCGAAGTCCTAGATTCATACCTCCTTGCGGTGCCCCATGGGTTACGCTAAATGAACCAGGCGGTGTAATGGAGACGAGCAGGGGAAATACTGTTTATAGTCATGGACACTACATGTCAGGGAGAGTCATTGGCGCCTCAAAACCAATACCAAATCAGCGTCTGTTCTCTAGATTAGGTGCGACTGAAGCGGGTGTCTGTCTTGTATCAAGTGGCTCGCTATATAAATGAGTTCAAGGTAGGACTGGATGCCTTAAGATTCTCTCCACGTCCACAAGAACTTGCTCTCAAAAAACAATTAAAGTTATGAACCCTAATCAAAGGCCAAGGATTACCATATCGGCGGATTCATCACAAAATCGACCTCGGAAATTGTACACGGACAACGTATTAAAAATGGGAACATCAAACGTGCTTAGCCTCTTAAGACCTGGAGGTCTCTAGATCCTTTCGACCCAAGCAAAGAGTTACAAATTAGGCGTGCTTGCACTTCAAGAGCTTAGATGATCTGGGAGAGGAATCCATGACACCACCAATGGTTATACTCTTCATTACAGCGGCCATCAGAATGAAGGATAATTTGGAGTTGGCTTCCTTATCCATCAGCGCACGAAGCATAATATCATCGACTTCCGCCCTATCAACATGCGGATATGCACGGTCAGGCTCCGCACTAAGAAATTCAACATCACGATCGTTAATGTACAAGTACCCACCGAAGATAAATCTGATGACATCAAAGATCTCTTCTTTGTCTAACAGCCTGCACCTAATTAGTAACAATAACGGCCAACACGTCACCGACCTGACAATAACGTACAACTTAGTTGTATCAAGCACGTTTGTCCCACACAAGAGAATCCACAAAGTACATGGAGGTCGAATGATAGAAAAACGGAAAACCAAATCGATCACGTCATGGTGTCTAAGAGACACTCAACCAGCATAACCGAAGTCAGATCTTACAGAGATGCAGACATGGGCAAACTGTCATCTACGTTCAACAGACAAGCACCGTTCGATGGAATATCGATGCTTTAAAAGACCAAGCGTCACTGCAGAGTTACCAATCAGCTGTCACTAATTATTTAGACCGGCCCAATAACATCGAAGAAGCTCCTTCTAACATCCAGGAGCAGTGACACGCTATACAGTCAGCCATAACCATCGCGGCGCAAAGTTTCATCGGAATAAGGCCTCCAAAGTCCCGCAATGTTTTGTTCGATGATCAATGCCGAAGGGCCGTCGGAAATAAACGAAAGCTTCATGAAAAATGGTTGGCTCGCAACACTAGAATCACGCTAGTAGAATATCTCCGCGCTAAGAAAGCTACGACTAAATACCTTCGACAAAAGAAGCGCAATCATATGAGATCTTGCATTGAAAACATCAGCTTCCAAGCGGAAATAGGAAACTCAAGGGACTGTTTTGCTAACACCAGAAATCTAACTAAAGACTTCCACCCAAGAGGTACAGTCATCAAAGACGGAAATGAAGAGCTGAGAACAAACGTGGCTGATGTTCTCACAATAAGTAGAAGAAGTAAATGCAGCTATTAGTAAATTAAAAAACTGAAAGGCACTCGGTCTCGACGGAATCCCAGCAGAATTGATTAAGCGCGGAGGCGCTACTCTTGCAACAAATCGTCTTTATTTGGGATCAAGAAGGGTTGCCGGAGAATTAGAATACCGAACTCATACGTCCGCTGCACAAAAAAGGAGACCGTCTTTAATGTGGAAACTATCGTGGTATCGCTCTGTTGGGTACTGCTTACAAAATGTTGGCTAATTTTGTACTTGCCAGACTCATCTCTCTTGCCAAAAACACAATTGGCGACTATCAATGTGGTTTTTGTCCCAACCGATCGAGGACTGACAAATGTTTTACCATGAGGATGATCTTGGAAAAATGTTGGGAGTACAATGATTTTTAGTACCATACACTAACTGTATATAGACTTCAGACAGGCATGGAGGAACATCTCCATTGTAAATCTCGGAATTGGCGACCATAACTTTGATAGCGTCGAAAACTTTAAATACCTCGGGTCAGTTATAACATCGTCGAATGATACGCAGGCAGAAATAAAAGCCCGAATCGCTACCGGCCAACGAATTTTCTACGCCCAATTGAAATTATTGCGATCAAAACATATGTCGCAGTCGTGCAAGATCTACATCCATTAGGATGTCGGAACAGGAGGACGAGAGCGATGGACCGAGATGGATGGAGGACCTTAGTGCCAGAGAGAGTGAGAGAGAGAGTCAGTAAACCACATTGACAAGTATAGATAATATCCAAATGATTTTTAGTACATTTAGATATTCATAAAGATTTTTATCATTATCAACGAGCAAAATATTTTTGAAATTTTCAATCATGTATCCTAGACTTGTCCTAGTGACCGAAAAAAGGTTAGATCGATTTTCGTACACATGGTCCAATTGACTGCGGGACGTCTTACAAAGGTGTGTCTACATCATTTTTACCCCAACATTGCTCGCCAAATCGTGTCGGGAGAACGAACCTATGTTTTCGCATAATTCAATGGATTTTTTCCAGTCCTAGTATTCCCACTAATCTCTATTCTGAGTTCGTAATGAGCCTTTTTCTTTCGGTTGGTTTACATCAGTGGGCGCATGTATACAAATTAACAGGTTGGCTAGTCACATGAGTAAAATGCCCAGGAAGAAACCTAAAACCAAAATTAGCGTGGTCATCTTCACTGTAAAGCAATTTATAGGCTCGGGAGACACGGTCTCCGTTTTTTGACCATCGAGTTTCTTGAAGCACTACGAGTTCCAAGCGATACAATTTCATAGCTGGAAAACCCGCCTGGTTTTTAGTAACTGCTTGTTCCACGTACATTTAAACTGCGTGTCCGTTAACTTATGCGTGGTTGGGTTGAATTTGGACTGTATCCATATTTTCTTTAATTAATTTTTTTAACAGTGAAATTTTTTAAATTTGCATATCTTGATGGTGGACGGCTAACGCAACCACCGTTAGTATTTATAACATAGGTTGTACGAGTAAGGCCGATTGAATTAAATTTTCAGATCCAGATTTAGACTTAGAAATGTCACTGACAGCAATAACATAGATGTCGGATGACTCGCCCTCACCCAAATGCAGTACCACAGTATTAATAATCTCTGGTGTGTTTACAATATTCTGAACAGGTACCGTTATCTGAAAAGTCGACGTCGTCAATTATTGTCTGATAATTATTGATATCACGACAAAAATTAAATCCAGTGGCTTCCGGAAGTTCTTACGAACCAAAAACTCGCCTCACGAGTAATCACAATGCCCAATTTCCAGTTAATTACAACCCAAATTTACCACCACCGAGTTTTGGAATAGGTTCGCAGCAAGATATGCTGGCATCTATGACAACGTCTAATATAAGAGTTCCCATAAACAGATTTTAGAGATTCACAACTGGAAATTGATTTACCATGGTGACGAAAAGGGTGAGCTTCTAATAGAAAGATTTCTTTATCGCGTGCAACGAATGGCATCTGATAATGGCTTAACTAACGACAGGCTAGCAGCCATTTTTAGCGTATTACTAAAGCAAAGAGCGCTCAATTGGTATTGAGAGTACCATGAAACATATGGAGCAGTACCATGGTAAGAGCTAAAAGAAGCCATGATCGATAGATTTAAAAACAGGAGGACGGATGACGATGTAAGACAGGCAATGAAAAGCAGGAAACAAAAGTTTAAGGAACCCTTCCTCGATTTTTATCACTCTCTTCGCAGTATGGCACTGTCATTATGGTTCCAGTTGCCAAGCATCACCGAAATGGTGAGGCAGTGCGTCAGTGTCGAAGATACTTGGAATAGGCTTGGATGGACACCTGTCGTATCATCAAGTAAAGTCGCGTCAGGTAAGTGGGTTGGATGTGGTTGCCGACGATGTGAGCCATGGTGCCTTTGGCCTCTACAATGCTGATCAGCTTGAACACTTTAATTCCATATGTGAAGTTATAACTTCTAGGGGAGTTAATTCGGCAAATGCAAATAAGACCACCAAATCTCATTTTCAAGCTGCCTTCCTTTTCACCCATCGCATGTTGGAAATGTTTTGCGTTGGGGCATTTTTATAAAGAATGCATCATACCTATTAGACATAGGTTTTGTTTCGGTTGTGGAACCCCAGATGTATTGAAAACCCAGTGCAGTCGTTGTAAACACGTTCAGAAGGGAAACTCCATGGGGGATTTCAGGAACCCTGGGACTCTGAATTCCCGAATTGTCACAAATATACCACGCAGACAAGAAATGGCGTCGAATACCGACCCGAAACTATACAATTCAAACCGAAAGAGGGAGACAAGTTAAGGCTAATGGAGTACACAGGTAACCAACCCGCCCGAACACTATCAACTAAGACACCAAGGCAAGAACGAGCGATCAAATATTTCAAATCCAGAAAACTTTAAGTACGTCATTCATTTCGAAGGTAACCGATTCAAGACCATATGCCAACGTTCTTGTTAACGGTATACCATACCGAGGTTTATTGGATAGTGGAGCGAATGTGTCGGTATTGGGATCACATGCAGAAGAATTTCTGATGGCAAATAATTTTAAAGTTGAGACTCTTCCATCGACATTGAGGACAGCAAGTGGCCAAATGCTACGAGTGATAGGATATATCGTGACGAAAGTTTCCTATGTGGGTAAAACAAGGACAATGCGAATCCATATAGCACCCGGTTTGACTCTACCCTTGTATTTGAGAACCGACTTCTGGGTGGCGTTTGGTTTGGTTCCTATGATGGTCAGTTCGATTGAAAATTCCAATTTGCTATCTCCTGTTAACGTATCTAACCATGACTTAAATAGCCAACAACTAGCCATTCTTAAAAACGTAATGGACCAGCTTCCATCTAGCGAGAAACTGGGTTTTAGACGGACACACCTGGTCACACACAAAATAAATGTAGGTCAATCGCAACCAGTGAAACAGCGATACTATGCTGTATCGCCAGTCAAACAAACTGACATATACAAGGAGTTGGACCGCATGTTAGAATTGGGTGTAATCGAGGTGAGCCAAAGTTCCTGGTCATCCCCTGTGAGTCTCGTAAGTAAGGCCAACGGAAAGGTCCGGCTCTGCCTGGATGCACGAAAGATAAACGCGGTGACAATGACTGATGGTTATCCCTTGCCTCTGATCGACGGGTTACTAAGCCGATTGGACCAAACCCGCTACAACAGTTCACTTGACTTAAAAGACACCTTCTGGCAAATACCCCTATATTATGAGTCAAGGAATAAGACAGCATTCACCGTCCCAGGGCGTCCACTCTACCAGTTCGTCGTCATGCCATTTGGACTGTGTAATGCGGCCCAAACAATGTGCCGACTTATGCACAAAGTTACCCCTCACCAGTTGCATGACCGAGTTCGTTTACCTTAATGACATTTTGGTTGTTACGGAAAATTTCGAGGTTCATATAATGTTGCTATCTGAAGTAGCAAGATTATTGCGAACTGCAAATCTTACTATAAATGTGGAAATGAGCAACTTCATGCTTGTAGAGAGACGAAGTATCTCGGTTATGTGATTGGTGATGGATATCTCAGAGTGGACCCGTCAAAAATCCAGGCAGTAGCAGAATATCCCGCACTTCAAACGACTCAACAGATAAGACGATTCCTGGGGATGGCAGGTTGGTACCGCAGGTTCATACCTAATTATTTGACATTCGCAGCACCCATTAGTTTCTTATTGAGGAAAAATGTGAAGCCTAAATGGAATCAACAAGTTCAGGAAGCATTTGAACTACTCAAGCAATCTTTAATTTGAACTCCGGTATTGATTGGTTAACCCAGATTTTGAAGAAAATTTTTATATTCAGTGTAATGCAAGCACGACCAAAATCGGTAGCGTGTTATTTCAGAAAAGAGGGGAGGAAGAGCACCCGATTGCGTATATGCCTTTAAAATTAAATAAAGCGCAGCGGAACTATTCAGTCACGGAGCTAGAGTGTTTAGCTGCAGTGATGAGTGTGAAAGTTTAGACCCTACATCAAAGGTTACCTATTCACTATCATAACTGACCATTCCAGCTTAAAATGGCTGATGGGCCAAAAAGACCTTTCGAGCCATTTAGCTAGATGGGCGGTAAAATTGCAACACAAGTTTTCAATTGAATACAGGAAAGGCACCCAAAATGTTGTCCCTGATAGTCTGTCACGCGTTAATATCGAGGAACTGATGATAACTAAAGATAGTCCCCTTCATATAAACTTGGATTCACCAGCTTTCCAAGATTCCGACTACCAGGATAAAATCAAGGCACTGTCAGAAAACTCAAAAGACGAATGACGACTCACCAATACTGACTATACTAAAACAGACATTTCTCCACGGAAGTTATTATTGCCAACAAGCTTGACCGGAGATCTAATTACCAAAGCACATTAGAAATGTTACGACATCAATGCCATTGGACATCAATGGCAGCACAGGTCAAGGGTTTTATTAATAAATGTGACACCTGCAAAATTACCAAGCCCGTTAATTTCTCGACTCGGCCAGTAATGGACAAGTTCATCGAGTCAATTAGACCATTTAATAGGTTGTATATTGACTTTTTAGGTGCATATCCACGTACTTCAAATGGTTTTACCCACGTGCTCATAATTTTGGATCACTTTACTCGTTATCCAATACTCGAACCATTGCGTTCAGCTTCAGCAGCCAAAGTATGTCAGTTCTTGGAACAAAAAATTGTCCATGTCCACGGTGTACCCGAAATACTTTTTTCCGATAATGGCTTACAATTTAAATCGGCATTATTAGCGGAACTACTTCAAAAGTATGGAGTAAAACACGATTTCGCTGCAATATATTCTCCCCAAGCGAACGCATCGGAACGCGTGAATCGATCTGTGTTGTCAGCAATTCGATCCTACATAAAGAATGATCATAAAAACTGGGATCAATACCTAGACGAAATAGCTGGAGCTTTGAGGAATGTGATCCACAATTCTACGAGTTTTTATCCACATTATTTAGCATTCGGACAACATAAAATGAATCACGGATCAAGCTATCGAAGCCATCGTTAAACAGTTGGTTGAAGATTTCTCTCCAACCGACTGTTTAATGATGGCACAAAGCATCGTCTTGCAAACAGCTTACAATCGGAATGCCTTGACGTATAATCTTCGAAGCCGTATGTGGACATTTAGTCCAGGTCAAACAGTGTACGTCCGTAATTTCGTGCAAAGTTGTGCCTACAAAAATTTCGCAAGCAAACTAGCTCCAAAATTCACAAAAGCTACAATCTCTAAGCGAATAGGCACTGTAATATATGAAGTGATGGATGAAACGGGCAAGATCACTGGTCGTTATTGTAATAGCCTATTTGCACTTGGTTTGGAATGATTTTATGCCTGGCTTTGAGATACCTTCTCAGGGGTGTGGGGCTGCCCCACACCCCTGAGAAGGTATCTCAATGGTTACACGGTAACAAACATGATTATTGGTATAATTATTTGATACAAGCTTATTATGATAGATGGTGATGATGATCGTTTTGTGTGTTTTTTCCCCTTTTTCCCCGACTACGTAAATAATTTGCAAATTGTTGATCTCTCAACAATTTGCAAATTATTTACTTGGTCGGTTTAATAATCGACCGGTGTAATGATTCCATCAGCCACCATTTGAGCTAACTCCAATTTCAATTTATCAACAAGTGCTACTACGGTTCTAGTTTTCGGTAATGTAAACCCGGTTTTCAATTTTCGTGTAAATAAAGCGTGTAAGATACTTTCCTTTTGTTTTGGCAAGCAAGCAAAGGCAACGACGATTTAAGTTTCAAGTCCAAGGATCGGTTTAGATTTATAATTAACAAGAACCAACTTAACTTTATTTGTATTCATTGTTTCTGACTTAAAGCAGGTCAATTCGACCATCGATATACATCGGTTTTATTGTTACTATAATCACAGATAACTATACCAGATGAACAACTTGTATGCATAAAATTTTACCACGTAATTCTACGCAAATTAATTCAACCGAAATTTAACCAAACGAAAAATAGATACACAAAACAATGCATATGTCCATCCTTTACTTTTGGTTCTGCAGCGATGTCAATTTTATTGTGTAAAAAATAAAAAAAACATTTTTATATTTTCGTATATATTGTGGTTTGCTGTTTTGTTTTTGTTTTTTTATAAAAAAAATAGTCGAGCGCAAAAAAAAAAGAAAGTTTTGAAAACATGCATTTGTTATGTACATCTATTTTTGATTGGTTTGATTTCAGTTGCATTAGTTTTCGTAATAAGAATTTATTTGTGTAAATTTTAGCCATACAAGATGTTTATCTGATTTAATTATCTGTGCTATAACCGAATTTATTGTATTTGTTTGCTTATTTATAAAATTAACGTTTAATATTTTTTACTAGATGCAAAGGTATGCAGTGAACATTCGCGCCTGTGTCGATCTTAAATGTTAAAGCGTTGCCACATGACAAAATTACGAATGATTTTCTAAAAATCAAATTTCCGATTATATATATATATATATATATATATATATATATATATATATATATATATATATATATATATATATATATACAATTGGGTAGTACAAAAACCTTGATATAAAAACCATATTTTGATGAACTTCCACGTACCCATGCTATTATAGTTAATTTGTAGCACTGCACTGTGAGTACCTTAATTAATTCACAATATATACAATCCAATTACCATTTTTATAACTTGATTATCTTTTTATAGTCTTATCCGGTTTCATGCATACAACCAAATTTAATTGTCTTACGGCCGATGCAAATGCATAAAAACACATATTCATACACGTAGGTGTTATCTGTACAATAAAAATGACAAAACAATTGCATAAAGGTTAACAAATAAGTTAAAAGTTGAACGAGATTATCAAACAAATTTGAAAGTAGTATAGGATTGGGGAATGGATTAAAATTTAAGTTCCTTGTTGAAACACTCGATTTGGTATACGCGACGACTTTGTTTCATAAGTTGTGTATGCACTTAACGATTATGTTTATTAAGTCTGCGCGAAACGGTAAAACAAAAGAATAAACTGTTTTGAAATTTTAATGTCAAGATCATAGACTATAGTACATACATGCATTATACCCTGCATGCAATCGATAGCTCGAGGCTAAACGACAAAAGTATTTTAAATTAATGTAGACGTTAAAATCGCGGTTGCTATTCACATGCTGAATGCTGAATGTAGAAATGAATTTTATGTTAAAACGACTTATATGATTTATGTTGATTTATGTTGTAAATCATAACTGATCATCGCAAATAATATAAAATTGGAGATTGTAAGATAAAAATGTTACATTAATAGTCATTGTCGTCACGGCATTCAATACATAATAGTTGTTGTAACAGACTCTTCACATCCTAGACAGTGCAATCAAGACTGTAGAGTACATAAAAAGGTCCGAAATGAACTAGGAATTGATAAAAGGGTAAACTGGTGATGTACTATGCGATCATGCATGATCTCATAGCACATTCATTCCTCATAAAAATATCCACTTGGGAACATGAACACACCCTACTAAGACGTCCTGAAGTCAAATTGAATATGTGTTAATTTCTAAGAGAAGGTATTGGGGGTCACTCAGGCTATAAGATCATATTGGCCTCCATTAGAAATGGAGAAAGGGAAATTAGGCGACTGTTTTCGTGATATTGGATTTCTCTTCATCAGTTCCGCCAATTCGTTTTTAAATGTTTTGCATTTTATATCTATCTCTGTTTAGGTATCGCATTTTCTAAAATTTTTACTTGTGCTTCAGAACGAGATTTTTCTGATGATGATAAAAACATCGGACTCTTAAACCAATGTGCTAAAAATCCGCTGAATTCAGTTTTGACTCGATATGATAAAAGTTATTGGTCTATGAATGTTGTCAAATATCTGCTACATGGTTTGCAACAAAAGTTTTCCATAGGTATAGGTCAGAATTTCGCTATAGAAAACTTTGGTAGTTTTTAACTTGTTCTGCGATCCAAATTTGGCAATGGATTTTTGACACGGCTATCTTAACGTAGTAATGCGGCCAAAACCGAATGAGTATGCGGAATAGTGAGTGTTGAACAATCGGGTCACCAGCAATATATTATTGAGGGATTTGGCTGTTGTGGTTTTTGCCGATTCGTCAAATACCACTCTTAGCTTAGTAGTGGTATACTAAGTGTCAAAAATGTATAAATTATACTAACTCTCGAAAACCAGACCCAGCTCTAGTCCTTTTAAGACTTCGGCTGTAAAGAGAGGGCGTATCATATGCAAACATTACAGCCAGTACTTGCACGATACTCAGCAATTTCCTAAATCTTGAAACAGCTTAAACCGCCTGACACAATAATGCGAAAAACTACTCATCATGCTAGAATAACTAAAACGAAATTATTGTGGAATTGTCCAAGCAATTACTAGAATGGCTATACATTAGCGTTGCAATAAACATCAGAAAAATTGTTTTCGTGATTTTATTTAATTTTCTTTTAAATTAAATTTATTAATTTTTTTTTCGTTTGATTATTCTTGTTATTGTTAGTTTTTGTGTTATTTGTGTTAATTATTGATTGTTAAGTGTTTCTGCTACTGCAAAAAAAAAAAAAAAAATAATAAAAAATAAACCAAAACTTTGGAGCATTATTTTGGTGTACATTATGTCGTGCAATTGCTGTAATAAAATTTTTAGTGCTTCATTTGCTGACATTATCTCATGTGGTCTTTGTGACTTCAAATTCCACTATGATTGTAGTGGGATGGACCGAGCGGTGATTAATTCCATAAAAAAATGTTCTAATTTATTTTATATTGGTGATTGTTGTAAGTCTTGGATGACTAATAATGGTTTATCAAAATTGCATCAAAAAATTGACATGATAGCAGATAAGGCATCCGAAAACATTGATTTTAAAAAAAATGAAAGTGACGTTGCTGAAAATCGCAAAATACTAATGGATCTTTTAGCGACGTTTGAAAATGGCTTTTCTACTAAGTCATCGTTCGCGGAAGTCACCGAGGCATGCACGAGTGCCAATATTATCAAAGCTTCAAATACAGCTCAAACGCTTGTTGGTATTGGATCACATGATGGTTTGATGAAGGTGACCTTATTCTCACACAGAAAATATTTGTACGTCAGTAGATTGGATCCATCGGTTACTCCGGAAGTGGTAACAAACTATATTTGTAATAAATTGCAAGATTGTTCATCGGCTGACGTAGTTTGTAAGCGATTACTGTCGAAGGATCGTGTTATCGATAGTTCTATTATATTCATTTCGTTTAAAATTGGGTCTCCATTTCAACCAGCTAAATAATTCTGATGCGTGGCCACCTGGTGTAATAACTCGTCCATTTATTAACTATCCTCGTTCTTCAAAAAACCTGATTGGTGTCAAGTTGCAACAACATCAGCATTAACTTCTCAGCTACATGCTGCAACTTGCTCAAATTATAAACCAAGAACTATTGGAGCCAATTCAGGTGATAAATTGCATTCATTAAAAACAAATTATTTATTTTTTGGACATCTTAATGTGCGTAGTTTGACTAAACATTTTAATGAGTTTACACTTTTGTTACATAATTACAAATTTGATTTTCTTGCATTTTCAGAGACCCGATTACACAATAAAATTAGTTCTAACTCTATTTTGATTAATAACTATAAGCTACTAAGGTCAGATCGTAATGCTCAAGGTGGTGGTGTTGGGTTATACTATCGATCAACACTTAATATTAAAATTTTATCTTCTGGTTATTATGGTAAAGTAGAGTATTTGGCAACTGAACTGTTAGGTAAATTTCGTAAAATTCTTATTGTAGTTTTTTATAACGGTCCTCCTTCTGCAAAGGACGATATTACTAATCTAAATGTTATATTTAATGATTTTTTGCCATTATATGAAAAAAAAAAATTTTAATATGCTGAATAATAACATATTACATAATTGTTTTAGTATACTAAATTTATATTTTATACCATTTCATGCGACTAGACTGGAAAGTCTTTTGGACTTAATAGTTGTGTATAACTCCGACAAACACAATATTGTTAGTCATGGACAGTGCTCTTTTCCATCCATTTCTGACCACGATTTGATTTTTGCTTCTTATAAATTCTCTCGTATTCGAGATAAAATTATTAACAGCATTGTACCTAATTATAAGCAAATCAATTATGATTTTTATATAAATAAATTTTCTTCTATTGATTGGTCACTACTTTATAAACATTTTGATGTAAATTCTATTGTGGATATATTTAATTCAAATTTTTTGTACTTAGATAAAGTTTGTGTACCTCGTAAAAGAAGCATTAATAAATGTCCCATTGCGCCATGGTTAAACCAAACTATAGTGGATTTGATCAAACGTAGAGTTTCGGCATATAAAACTTTTAAAAGAAGTGGGTTAGTAATGGATTTAAACTATTTTAAAATACTTCGGAACAAAACTACAAAATTTATCAATTTTTGGAAATGCATTTAATTCCAAAATTACCTGGAATAATTTAAGAAAACTAGGTGTTTCATGTTCAACAGGTAATGTCATAATTCCATTTTCTGCAGAACAAATCATGAACGAAATTTGTCGTTTTCTATTTCTATTTGTCGAGTCTATTTGTTCTAAAGTTACTGGCTTTTCATTTGCATGTGTTGATAAGTTAAATGTTTTGGGTGCAATTAGAGCGGTTAAATCTGATGCGATGGCAAATGATGTGATTGACTTTAAAATATTAAAATTATTTATTGATCTATTTCTACCTCACATTACATTCATCATAAATCAATGTTTGACTAAGTCTATTTTTCCTAATTTATGGAAAGTGGCTACAATCATTCCTATACCTAAAAAGGATATAATTGCCTCTATTGATGATGTTCGCCCGATAAGCATATTGCCTGCACTTTCGAAGGTGTTGGAAAAAATAATGCAGTCTCAGATTCAGCAGCATTTAAATCGCTTTAATTTTTTGTGCAAATTCCAATCTGGGTATAAGCCTAAGCACAGTACTACTACTGCTCTAGTTAACATCGTTGACGGCCTAGCATCAATATTAGATCAACCTAACTCTCATGCTATATTAGTGTTATTAGATTTTTCTAAAGCTTTTGATTGCGTTAATCACATTCTTTTGCTTCAAAAGCTTTATTTATATTATAAATTTTCCAATTCTGCAATTAAACTTTTACACTCTTATTTGCAAAATCGTAAATTATTTGTAAAGTATGGGAATGCCCGTTCGAGTTATGGTAAAGTTCTTGAGGGAGTGCCTCAGAGATCTATCCTGGGTCCCTTGCTATTTTCAATATATATAAATGACCTTGCATGGCATATTCATCATTGTCAATTCCACTCTTATGCTGATGATTTACAATTGTATATCGGAGATAGTTTTTCAAAATTTGAAGAGGTGGTCATGAAACTTAATGCTGATCTGGAGTGTATTTCATTATGGGCTAGTCATAATTCACTGGTTGTTAATCCTAGCAAAAGTAAAGCGTTGTTGTTGTCTAAAAATATTTCACAATACATTTCTCCGTCACTTTTTATGGATGGTGACAGAATATTATTTGTTCCTATAGTAAATAATTTGGGGCTTTTATTAAACTCGAAACTTACATGGAATGATCATGTAAGCCATCTTTGTCAGCGAGTTAATTATAGTTTATATTCGTTGAGATTAATTAAAAAAATGTGTCCGGTTCCATTACGTATATATTTGGTTAAAACTTTAGTGTTGCCCATTTTTACATATTGTGATGTTATTTTCAATAGATGTGATAGTAATTCTATGCGATTACTTGAAGTTTCGTTTAACAATTGTCTTCGTTATATTTTTGACCTTAAGAAGTTTGATCACGTTTCTCGTTTTAAGGATTCTATTTTAGGTTGTAATTTGTTTAACTATTATAATTATAGAACGGCTATATTTATCTTTAAGCTTATAAATTCGGGCTTACCTTCATATTTATATGATAAGCTCAATTTTTCAAGGTCTCTACGATCAAGGAACATTAATTTGCCGGTTATTAGAAGTAATGTTTACAGTAGGTCGGGATTATTAAATGCAATCTTCACCTGGAATGGTTTACCTCCAGAACTTAAAAATGCCAGATCTTTATCTAATTTTAAAAAAATCATGTATATTTATATTGCTTCTACTAATAATTAATTTTAAACATTTTTATATCTTTAAATAATATAATTTATTTAAATTGGTTTTAATTCTTTATAAATATGTTACAATTATTTTTTTTGATTTTATTATTATAATATTCTTTGTTATTGCTAATTATAAAAGGTACAAAAGCTTTGGCTTATACTTTGTAAATATATAATTAAATAAATAAATAAATAAATAAATAAATAAATAAATAAATAAATAAATAAATAAATAAATAAATAAATAAATAAATAAATAAATAAATAAATAAATAAATAAAATAAAAAATGGCCAAGTACTTTACAGTTTATGCAATAATTGTAATAAACATTTAAAAGCTCATAACGAGTCTAAGTTCCAAAACGAAAACTCATTTCTAGATTTGGTGCTATCAAAATATATCTCGTTGATCATTCATTTGCAAATCTTACCCGAATTTTGCTCTTTGTAGGGTTATATTCAAATTGACATTTGTGAGGTTTTGTACTTTTTAACATTTGTAAGTTTTTAACTTACTAATAACCATTTGGATATGGGGAAATTATTGTCTGTTATTGCAAGTTTCGAATTTTTTTTAATTTTTTGTGCCACTTGGTTCTATTTTGTAGGTTCGTTAAGTATTCGTGGTGCCACCTCTCATAAAAGTGTATGGCCATCTGTTTAATTTGGATATTTTGACATCTCTGATAGATGACATCTGAAGAAATGCTCCGGTGTGATGTGAGAAAGGTAGTCATCTCCTCTATTGTTAGTATGGGTCTGTCTGTTCCTCTGATAATGTGTATTAAAAATGGGCCAGCGTAATCAACTCCTATTTTGAAAAATGTTCTAACAAACTCCACTCGTGCATTTGGTAAATCGCCTATAACTTGATTCAACTCCTTGGTACCATATTTGACACATCTTATGCACTTGTGTACAACTTTTTGGACTTAAGATCTTCAGCATACAATCCAATATCTTGAGCGTAGCGTTGCCACTTTAAAGGTGCTCCAGACAACGATAAGAGGTTTGTCCTGTAGAATTAATGGGTGATGAATATTGAACTTTTGGTTTACATTACCCAGGCGCCCACCGACACGAAGTAAGCCAAACTTGTCAAGAAATGGTTGCAGATACTTGAGGTGACGACCTGATAGTGATTTCTTAAGTTTTAAATGTTTTATATCTTCATCAAATTCCTTGTTTTGTATATGTCCGAATATTTCAGTTTGAGTTGTTTTCTGGCCAATCTTTAGCATCTATCAGCCATTTTGGTCCATTCCACCATAGTTTGAAGTCAGCAAGTTCGTTTGGGTTAAGATCTCTAGTAGCTCAGTCTGCTGGATTATTTTGAGTAGAGAGTTGTCACCATTGTGCTCAAATCATACCATTTAGCATTTTAGAGGTACGGTTACCAACAAAGACGTTCCATTTTTTCGGAGGTGCTGAGAGACGATCTAAGTCTATGGTTGAATCAGTCCAAATATACATTCCGGTTATTTGATTTCCAACGCGCTCTTTATAGTGAAAAGCAATTTCTTTACATTTACTCCACCGCAGAGCTCAACCTTTGGGGTTGAGATTTGTTTAAGAGGCTTTGGAGAAATATTTGAAACGTCACGGTAATTGGGAGCAATCCATCTCATTGTTCATGATGGGTTAATCATCGAACATGCAACTGAAATGCGTCTTTCACTGGATTCCAATATAGTCCGAGTACTTTAACTGACTGTGTTTCTTCAATTTCTCGTTTTGATGGGGCTTTTAAAGTATGATCAGTCTCTAATAATGTGCAATTTATTGGCCCCATGTGCTCTAATACATTAAGCCATACATTCCTTATACCTGTTAGAAAATGTAATATTCTTAGTAAATTTCTTCTCCATCGAATGCATTCGTTGAGTTGCTATGTCGAACGTGTCTCCTAAAATTGTTGTTTATGTTTTAAAAGGTAAGCGGACGGTAAACCTACCTGTAACCTCGATTTTTCTGTGTTTTTAGAAATGGTTTTCATAAAACATTTTTTCCTGCGAGAATTTTGTTGTTGCTGAACTAACACATTCTAGATCACAGAACCTTCGTAAAAGACCATCTAAATTTTCTTCATCATTAACTGTTCTGATTGCGAGAGATCGTACGACTTGTTGATTTTGTAGTTGGCCTGCTACTATATGCTACTATCTGGCTTGTGATTATTAGTTACTATTCTGCCTTCTTTTAATAACTTATAGAACCTATCGGAACCAATTAAACTGTCTACATCTGTATAGGGATACCCCTAAATGTCACTTATTATAATGTTTCTTTGATTTTTCTGAGCCCCTCATGATCCTGGTCAGGATATTAGGTCAAAGATATGAAATTGTTGTATTGTCATCGGGTCCTATTTACAGACTGAAGAAAGTAATAATATAAATACATGAATGTCACAATACAGTGCAACCAACATTTAGAATACAATATTTACTTTTCATCATTCCCCCTAAATGTTGTATTTTTATTTTTCTAGACCCATAGCTTTGGAACAGCTGCCATGTTCAAATACCTCAACACTCGTTTCGTTGCATTCCAATGGGCCATTCCTGGATTCTGATTAAATTGACTTAATTTGTTGATGGCATAAGAAATATCTAGTCTTGTGACTTGCGCTGCATAAAGTAGACTGCCTATTGCCTCTTGGTGCGGAATGTGTTTCCTCTTTTCACTATTTTCAACGTTTTTCGGACTCATCTCTTTATACAAGATTTGTTTAGCATCTAGGGAAGTCGCAACTGCGTTGCAATCTGTCATGTTAAACTTCTTCAAAACATCATTTATAAAACCTGACATATCGATACTTTTCCTTCCTTTCGTTTCCTTTCAATTTTCATTCCTCCATCTGAAATTTTCTCATCACATTTTTCTTTAGCTCAGCCATTAAATCCAAATCATTGGAAAATAATATGAGATCATCTACGTATAAGGTGACAAACTTTTTTACCATATTGAAAACATTCTGGCTGCACCATATAAATGGTAACTTCAAGTTCTGATTGGAGAAATGCTGTGACTACATCCTTTTGGTGGATTTCTAAATCACATTGCTAATAAGAAACGAAACGAGCTGTTTCTCACAACTGAAAATTCCGTTTCTGTGAAATCTATGCCCGATTTCTGCGCACATCCTCGGATCACTAGTCTCACATTATGTTTTATAATTCTTCTGGCAGCATCGCGTTTCGTTTTAAACACTCATTTATTACTGATGGACTTTTTATTAACAGGCAGATCAACCAACTCCCAAGTATTGTTTTCCATTAGAGATTGATATTCGGATTCCTATTGCTTGCTTCCACAAATCCGAATGTATACTTTGTAATGCTTTATTTACTGATGATGGATCTTCATACAAACTGTCCGCCTCGAAATTAGTTTGGTACACAAAATCAGGTTTAAAGTTTTCAAATTTCGTGTTGAGGTTCTCCTTGGCTGTTCAGCTATTTGGATACTTATTGCTGGTTGACAGTCATCGTTTGAGTTTGTATTAAAGAATGGCTCTTCTTCCGTACAGTACTAACTGACATTTGTTGTTGAATCTCTTCTTGCGGAACCATTTCCTGAATCTGAACAGCGTCACCGTCTGTTATCTCATGTGGGTGAGTATCTGTATTCATTAGCTTTTTTTTCATCTATTTCTAGTGACATATCAAACAAGTTAATAATATTTTCATTTAAAAATACTTGATTGAGAAATTGATGTTCCATAAAAACAACATCACGTCTGAGTCTGATTAATACAGTTTTTTTTATATGGAACACTCGATATGCCTTGAAAATACACTTTTCTGATTTCTGATACAGCTTGCACCTTTTTTTAACAAATACAGCCAAACACACGCAAATGTTTTTATTGTGGTTTTGTTCCAGACCAAACCTGTTCTGGTGATACTGAACCCTGCATTCGGCTTGGTGTACGATTTAATAAATATGCTGCTGTGCTTGCAGCTTCTGTCTAGCATTTTTTCGAAAGATTGTCCTCAATAAGCATACCCCTGACTTTTTCGATGAGATTTCTATTCATCCGTTCACACTTTCCATTTTGCTCAGGCGTGTAAGGTGTCGTTTTCTGATGTTTGATGCCGGATTTTCGAAGAAAATCATCCATCTCATTATTGCAAAATTCTGTTCCGTTGTCAGTGCGTAAAATTTTTATTCTTTTGTTCGTTTGGTTTTCAACCAAATTCTTAAATTTCACAAAACTGTTAAACACTTGAGATTTAAACTTCAAAAAATATACGAACATTTTTACGAAAAATAAGCGAAAAATCATCTTCGAGGACGAAGATGTATTTCACACCACCAAGCGAATCTTCTTCTATGGGACCGCATAGATCTGCATGCACCAGCTCTAATAGTTCATTCGCTCGCTTTCCACTATCTGGAAAGGGTAATCGGGTCTGCCTACCCCTGACACACGTTTCACATTTTTCGTTGTCATTTGTATTCATAAGATTTAAATTTTCATATAGCCATCACTCATGTGACACACAACTTTACATCCTTTCGCAGATCTTATGACGTTTGGATGTTAGAACTTTCCATGTCTTATTTGTAAATCCCATTTTTAAAGTAGCTGTCGCCAACAACTCTTCATTAGAAACAATTCGCTTTTGCCATTTTTACCATTTGACTTATTGACAGCAAATTTGCCGACAAATCCGGAATGTGCAGAACATTTGATATGTTGAGTTTTGATACTTCGTTATCAACAATTAAAGACAACTTGCGGTCACCGACGTCTGTCGCATAAATTTTTGATTATTGGCTGTTAGTACCTCTGCATTTGATGCACCACAATCTAATCAATGATTATTATCTAATCAATGATCAGTTAATGACATTAGTCATTAACTGATCATTGTGCATCATATGTGCCGATGCTCCTGAATCGATGTATCAACTATCATCATTCAATTTATCATTCGCAGCGAATATACTTAACAACGACTTTTCACTTTTTGATTTAATCTCAATATTAACTTTTCATCAATATTAGTCTTTAATGAAAACCTACACAAGGTAGAAAATCTAGATAGTTTTCGTAAAATTTCCCAAAATTTTTAAAAACTGGGAAAAACTGGTTGATAGTTGAAAAAAAAGACAAAAAATATCGTAATTTCTACCTAAA
This sequence comes from Tipula confusa, assembly GCA_963556175.1. NCBI lineage: Eukaryota > Metazoa > Arthropoda > Insecta > Diptera > Tipulidae > Tipula > Tipula confusa. The sequence goes on from OY744477.1 coordinate 99,723,001, forward strand.
TAGCACAAATTACACCAGACGATGGTATAATCGACCTGTGTCCTAGGGCAAATTCAGTATATCATTAAACATGATATTTGATATTTGCAACAAAAAGATTAACTTGCTACCAGTGAAAATGATTCACAGCAAAAAGAGATTCCACCGTCGCGGTACATTTTATACATACTGTGTCTTACGGTGATTCATCAGAGCAACGTAATAATCCAATATTATGGTAATCAAAATTAATTCCGTAATTCTCAATTAAAATTTCGAAATAATGTATCAATTACAATTAAATATAATTATCGTAATTTGTTAGGGGTATTCAAATTAAAATTCGAGTACAAGAAAATCATGAAAGACGCAAGACTTAACATTAACACAATAAAATAACTGAACGACCTTGTCAACCATGTCTTAAGTATAAATAATTATTTTGCATTGTCTATAAAGTTGAAATGGATTGTTTATGCGTGGCATTCGATTCGCGATCGATATTTACATCAAATTTTTATTGAGAAAAATTAGAAATTCTGGGATCACACCCACAAAGGATTAAAAACGTAACGGGTGATTTAATTGGAGGTTATATAAAAAATTTGAAATTTGAATACATATTTTTAGGTATAGTTGTATAATTTAATCGTACAGCAAAGTATTTTTAGTTCTTTGTCGGAGTTCTCTAGTTGTAACTCTTCGTACAGTAAAAAAATTTTCGATTTTAAATTCGAGTGCAAGAAAAGTAGATGGTTTCATGGAAATGTTTCTCAAATGAGATTTGTCTAAGACGAAGTTACATAATTATTTGTTTCCTTCATTATATAAGCAAGTCTCTTTACCGGATCGTGGACATCATAATTTTAAAGTCCAAATCGATGGCTTTGAGTAGTTTTACGCCCTGAATATTACATTTTTGTTTATCATTGGATAGGTGACCTCAGAATCATAAGTTGTACTTTATGCCCTTAGTTCGCTTGGTACTGGTAATCGGTGGATTTACCACTATTGGTTTTTTAACAAAAATTTACCTAAATAATTTTAGACTCTCAGGTTCTTTAAATTGTTTGTGCACTGTTGCAAACCACTGGAGCGTTAAGAGTATTCAGTATAGAAAATATTTATTGGCATTTCCTCCCCTAGTTGGTTTGTAAATTTGTGAAGTAAGATTGATGTATACAGCTTCTTGATTTAATCATTATGGTGATGATAAACTAGCTCTAAAGAGTATGTTTGGCATTGTAATCACTTTGGTAAGTTATTGTGTTTTATTGTTTGCTTTGTAAGACTTAAGTTTTCTCATTTCTAGGTCGTTTTTGTAGACAAATGACAGTTTTCCTTTTGGTATTTGGTAGTATATGATAAAAAACTAGTTAAAGATTATTCCAAATCTTCATCCTTCATATTGACCGAGGCCCTCGTGACGTCAAAAATTACCAGAAAACTTCTTCCGCAAATCGTAGATGGAAATATAAAGTTGTATTGGGGGATAAATTTAGATGACCCTCATTACAACCAGTCAGATAATATTGACTTACTCATTGGAGCTGATAATTTTTTCAGTCTTCTCCGATAAGGGAAGATTAGAATAAATCTGAATGCTCGTGGTATTCAAAACACGATAATCGGAAGGATAGTTTCCCGTTTAAAAAGGCACTAAAGGGGATTCGCTGTATTTTGCAATTTAAAGGCTAAGGGGAATTAAACATCGATTAATACGCGATTTAGGATTCGAAAAGTTATATTGCAATTTTATAGCCAAGTATTAGAAACTGAACCACTTGTTAGAAATAGTTCCGTCAAAACCCATGCAAAATCAGTATTTCTTACTGCATCGGGGAATACTCAAAATATTCAAAAATGTCGCCAAATTGAGCAGGGGTGTTTCCCTCAATGATTGGTTGGTAGTCGGAGCTACATTATAATTCAGTTTGTTCTCCATTATTCTTTCGTCGGAAGATCATTATGACATTTCCAGAAACAAGTAGACAGTAAAAATTCAGCTAAAAATGCTGTTTTACGTTGGCGACCTCATGATGGGAGCCAATAACGAAGACGATGCACTTTAGCTACAAGAAAAGATATCAGACATTTTTATTACCTATAGGATGCAGACAGTAAAAATCCAATAGTTATTACGCAACATTCTTCAAGAATTTCAAAAAGTATAGACGAAAAAGAATTTCAGGACTATAATCAACAGATCGTGGAATCCCATAACGGATTGTTTCACTTTTAACGCTCAACCTCAGAACTCCATGAAATTCACAAACCGTTTAGTTCTATCCAAAGTCAGTAGACTCTTTGAACCTCTGGGTTGAGTTTCTCCAGTGATCATAACCTTCCACGTACTTCAGCAGAAGCTTTAATGTAAAAATTAAGAATAGCATCATCATCTCCCTCACAGCGAAGGGTACTATGGAGGAGGGAAGGGTATATGGAATAAACAACGCATAAATTGGCAAAATATTAATAATATTTCTATTTGAAGATTTATTCACTCGTCAACTAGTTCTCAAATATATATACAGGGCGTTTACTATGCAAGCCAGTCGGCGCATGCAGCTATTGTTTTTTTCGCATTGTCAACCCAAATAGAAGACTCTACCTCACCTCGAACTATGCGCCGTTGTATAACTGACGCACCTGATACAGTTAAAATGATGTAAAATTATAACTGAGCATTTGAGCCATTGTGGCTGTCCCCCGACAGTGGCAAGCAACACGCCTACACAAGACTCTTGAATGCTAAGGTAATCAAAGTACGAATTAAACTTAAATAAATGTGTGTTTAATATGGAATCGGAAAGCGTGACGGACCTAGCGTACGATTTTTCCTGATATCACTTATGTTTATGCCACGAGTTAGTTGGCATGCATTCATGAGCTCTCCGAAACAAAACATAATATCTTTTATACACATAACATAATATTTTTTATAATCAAATCTAATAAAATCTAATCAAATCTAATCAAATCTAATCAAATCTAATCAAATCTAATCAAATCTAATCAAATCTAATCAAATCTAATCAAATCTAATCAAATCTAATCAAACCTAATCAGATCTAATCAAATCTAATCAAATCTAATCAAATCTAATCAAATCTAATCAAATCTAATCAAATCTAATCAAATCTAATCAAATCTAATCAAATCTAATCAAATCTAATCAAATCTAATCAAATCTAATCAAATCTAATCAAATCTAATCAAATCTAATCAAATCTAATCAAATCTAATCAAACCTAATCAGATCTAATCAAATCTAATCAAATCTAATCAAATCTAATCAAATCTAATCAAATCTAATCAAATCTAATCAAATCTAATCAAATCTAATCAAATCTAATCAAATCTAATCAAATCTAATCAAATCTAATCAAATCTAATCAAATCTAATCAAATCTAATCAAATCTAATCAAATCTAATCAAATCTAATCAAATCTAATCAAATCTAATCAAATCTAATCAAATCTAATCAAATCTAATCAAATCTAATCAAATCTAATCAAATCTAATCAAATCTAATCAAATCTAATCAAATCTAATCAAATCTAATCAAATCTAATCAAATCTAATCAAATCTAATCAAATCTAATCAAATCTAATCAAATCTAATCAAATCTAATCAAATCTAATCAAATTTAATCAAATCTAATCAAATCTAATCAAATCTAATTAAATCTAATCAAATCTAATCAAATCTAATCAAATCTAATCAAATCTAATCAAATCTAATCAAATCTAATCAAATCTAATCAAATCTAATCAAATCTAATCAAATCTAATCAAATCTAATCAAATCTAATCAAATCTAATCAAATCTAATCAAATCTAATCAAATCTAATCAAATCTAATCAAATCTAATCAAATCTAATCAAATCTAATCAAATCTAATCAAATCTAATCAAATCTAATCAAATCTAATCAAATCTAATCAAATCTAATCAAATCTAATCAAATCTAATCAAATCTAATCATTTCTAATCAAATCTAATCAAATCTAATCAAATCTAGTCAAATCTAATCAAATCTAATCAAATCTGATCAAATCTAATCAAATCTAATCAAATCTAATCAAATCTAATCAAATCTAATCAAATCTAATCAAATCTAATCAAATCTAATCAAATCTAATCAAATCTAATCAAATCTAATCAAATCTAATCAAATCTAATCAAATCTAATCAAATCTAATCAAATCTAATCAAATCTAATCAAATCTAATCAAATCTAATCAAATCTAATCAAATCTAATCAAATCTAATCAAATCTAATCAAATCTAATCAAATCTAATCAAATCTAATCAAATCTAATCAAATCTAATCAAATCTAATCAAATCTAATCAAATCTAATCAAATTTAATCAAATCTAATCAAATCTAATCAAATCTAATCAAATCTAATCAAATCTAATCAAATCTAATCAAATCTAATCAAATCTAATCAAATCTAATCAAATCTAATCAAATCTAATCAAATCTAATCAAATCTAATCAAATCTAATCAAATCTAATCAAATCTAATCAAATCTAATCAAATCTAATCAAATCTAATCAAATCTAATCAAATCTAATCAAATCTAATCAAATCTAATCAAATCTAATCAAATCTAATCAAATCTAATCAAATCTAATCAAATCTAATCATTTCTAATCAAATCTAATCAAATCTAATCAAATCTAGTCAAATCTAATCAAATCTAATCAAATCTGATCAAATCTAATCAAATCTAATCAAATCTAATCAAATCTAATAAAATCTAATCAAATCTAATCAAATCTAATCAAATCTAATCAAACCTAATCAAATCTAATCAAATCTAATCAAATCTAATCAAATCTAATCAAATCTAATCAAATCTAATCAAATCTAATCAAATCTAATCAAATCTAATCAAATCTAATCAAATCTAATCAAATCTAATCAAATCTAATCAAATCTAATCAAATCTAATCAAATTTAATCAAATCTAATCAAATCTAATCAAATCTAACCAAATCGAATCAAATCTAATCAAATCTAATCAAATCTAATCAAATCTAATCAAATCTAATCAAATCTAATCAAATCTAATCAAATCTAATCAAATCTAATCAAATCTAATCAAATCTAATCAAATCTAATCAAATCTAATCAAATCTAATCAAATCTAATCAAATCTAATCAAATCTAATCAAATCTAATCAAATCGAATCAAATATAATCAAATCTAATCAAATCTAATATAAGACCATACTACACGAGCAAATAATACCACGAAATAACTAAGTTCCAGCTAATCGCTCCAATTAATATCCAAAAATCTTGCGGAATCCCGCAGTCATTATTCCACTGATAGATCTGAGTTTCTCTCAGAAACCAAAAGTTTCTTATCAAAACATTTTGATCAATTTACTAAACGCACTGAAGAAGGATGAGTTGTAGTAAAATTGCCATTTGTGGCAGATCCGGCATCATAAGTTGACTCAAAACATCTGTCTATACGAAGGTCAAAATTGAGTAACTTCTTCGAGGGTTTATTGAAAAAGTAAAAGGGAAAATGACAAATGCCAAGTCGCTTCGTCATTTGTAGTGAGCATTTTAAGGAATCTGATGTATTAATTCCTATCCATGATCTAAAGAAAGGTCACCGGTTGGTGAAAAGTGGTTGGTTTCTCCTGTGTCAAATTGCCAACATCTTCAATTAATGTATTAAAACGGCAAAGTAATTTAGGAACCCGATTAGCAAACCGCTTAGCAAACCGCTTACGTCCAATTTTGCTTTGGGATACACAAGTTAAATACAATGACTGGTATAACAAAGTTGCGAGCTCTAGACATCCTAACAAAATTATGCCAAGAGACTAGACAAAAGGACGATTGATTCATGTCAATGAGAGATAGGATACTGTTGACCATGAACCGATCAGGTGAAAAAAAATCCCTTTTGCAATCCTCCCCCGTTGGGGTATGGCAATAACCAACTTAAACGCAAATGTTTAAGTTGGTTATTGCCAACCCTAACTCAATTTGGCAGTAACAACTAAGTTGCTTCTAAGGCGTCTTTCAGTTAGCCATTGAGCACTGTTTTGGGAAATAGTAGAAACGCGTATAAGTAGAATCTATCATATGTGACATTGTTATAGAAGACACTTTTTCATGTTTTGTCCTCACTTCATGCGGTGTTGAAGACATTGAAGTTGCTTGTACCATAAATTCCTATAACTTGATTTTTTTGTAAATTGGGCACAATTCCTAAAGAACTAATTCAGCCCGAATTTACGATTTTTTTGCCAGTTTTAATGGATCATTTAAATCCACCGAAATAATTCAATATATCCGAAAAGGAAATAGTAAATGTTGGGCTGGTTTCATGTTCCACCGTTTTATATCCAGAAATGGTCCTGTCGATTGGCTGCCTAGATCGTGTGAATTAACACCCCTAGACTTTATTTACGAGGATACGTTAAACCATTGGTTTATGCCAACAAGTCAGCGTCGTTAGAGGAGATCGGAGCCAATATTGAACGAGAGATAGCGGCCATTTCCATATAAATGTTTGACCGAGTCATCAAAAATTGGGTTTAATGAATCGACACCTGTCAACGTGCTCATGGTGATATGAACGATGTCGTATTTCATACATAAATGTTTTGACTGCAATTCAAGCCAATGCTACATTTTTCAAGATATCTCAAATGGTTTGAGTTTTATTTAAAAAAAAAGTTGTCAAGTCCTTATTGAAAAACCCGATATTACTCAACGAATTTGAAATTATTCATATGTAGTTTTATTTAGACATCTTTAATTGTTATTAATCCTGCCCAAATGGCTTAAGTAGGATTATGACCCGAGTTTCGTAGTTCAGGTCGTTTTTCAATGCTAGAGAAACTGCATGTCCATCTCGTCAACATTCCTTTTTCCTACGTGAATTTCTTATACAATACAATTCAGTATTTCCCATTAAGAATCCTATTAATAATCCGATCCAAATAAATCGAGAACCATCAATAACAAGCATTAAATATTAATAGGGATAGTCTTCGGATTATTGAAATGGCTTAATGGCACAGTTTTCTTGATTGGACCTCATTCGCTAAAATTATACTAAATGCGGTACAACATAGCATGATAAATTTTCTGGATATAGTAAGTTCACGGAATAGTGAAAATTCAAGACTACTTTCTTTGGAATTCAAATTGCATAATTAAAAATCGTTTGACATACATCCAATTTGATTAGTTATGTCATTTAAAAAAAAGAACTGTTACAGCACAACATTTCTTTAAATTACATATCCATTACATCAATCTACAGTTACAGACCATATGTCATAAATGCATGATATGTAAAATTATACTCAAACTTTTGTTGTCTTCGGTACAATGTATGTCTTTCGACAATACACAAATATTGGTAAAAGATTTATTACAATCCCACAATGTGATAACCCGTTTTTCATTACAAAACTCAAAGTGTAATGTCGATGTAATAACACGTCTTGTTGATGTACTTTCATTTTCATTTGAATTCCATTTACTGTCTTGACTTCTCTTTCCATTCCATAGTCTATTTACATATTTGTTCATAATTATTTCTTAAGTGGATATAATTAATTTTTTTAATTAATTTTTAGTCTGATTTTATGTTCTCAATTACTGGGTTGGGTATTAGAGTAGTTTTCAATCAGCATGATTGAAATATTAGATGGTTGCTCGATTTAGTTACTTTGCGCAAAGAGTTGCCGCGCAATTAGTGATTAAACCACAATTAACCACTGATGATAAATAATGCCTGTCAACACAACTGTTGGGAATCTTAACCACTATCAACTACAATCGTATTGCGTTCGAGATAGCTTCGACTCCATCCTATATTTTTGGTACACGTTCATAATATTATTTTTGTTGGAATCTATCTAAGTCTTTAAAATCCGTAAGCCCGATCTAGAGAATTGATTACCAATAATTGGACCACGTGGTGGATTACGAGAATCATTGCCACGTGGATGGCTAATATTTGAGAAATTAGCTGGATACCAATACTTTCAAGCGCCTATCGTGCATTCAGTTTATTGGTCTATTGTACCAATCGTCAGTAAACCAGTCTATTAATAAGACTAATTACCAAACATAAAACTATAATAGTGGCAGTGAAATATTTGGGCATTAGAAGGCAACAAAGCATGTTATTATAGAAATTAAAGCACACATATTCACCTGGATTGTACATCATGGAGGCTTTGTTAAAAAGAAGAGAAATTGTAAAAGGGCAAATAACCAAGTTGACCATCTACCCCAAATCGTGTACAGATACCACGCAGTATGACAAAATGCATACACGTCTAGAGAAATTAAAGGATCATTACAAATCCTTCGAAAATGAGATTTTTACCCACAATCCCGAAGCGCAATCAGATATCGATACTATAGACTATAATTATTAGCCGACCTGCGGAGATTCATGAGAGAAAAAATGAAAATGCCATTTTGCGAATTAAACGATACCGTGTTGAATGCATCCGTCCCTGAAAATTAGCGGGACTTCAAACTACCACGTTTGACATTACCAACATTCGACGGTAAAGCGCGAGATTAGCAATCATTCTATGATATACGACCACCACCACCGTGCATGAAAATCAAAGCTTTTAGCCAGCGCAAAAATTCAAATATTTCAAAGGTCCATTACGTGGTGGAGCAGAAACCTTAGTACGACATTACTAAATAGAATATTCTAGTTATATCGAAGCCTTTTAGAAATGTGAAGCTGTACGATCAGAAGCGCCACATAGTCAACGATTTTATTGAGACATACTTCCAGCAACTTCAAATTACCATGCCATCAACTGAAACAATAGGTCGACTGCATGATGTTTGTGACGAGGTTATTCGCGGCCTAAAAACTCTTGGGCCAAGTGCAGAGTCAAGAGATTGTTGGTTGGTTTATTTTTCTGAAAGGAAATTAGATGATGTCACGTTGCAACTATGGCGACAAGAATCGTTGGATAAAGATTTCCCGACAATTCAGAAGTTATTAGGGTTTCTAAACAAGAGGATGATGTACACTCTGGAAGGTTCAAGCAGTAAACCAACAAGGTTCATAGCAAGTACAATACATAAGTGAAAAGCATTTTAACAGACCGAAAGGCACAAACTGCTCATTGTGCACCGATCAACAGCACCGTCTTTTCGATTGTGTTAAATTCTTACAAATGAACTCGAAGCAACGTAGGCAATAGGTCCATAAGAATTCCAGGCGTTATACCTACCATCAGTAACTATACTGAAGCGATGCCATCAGTATAGCCAGTATTGTCTGAAGACTCCGAACCCATTAATTCCAATGTCGTTGCTAATTTACATTAATTAAATTCCAACGAGGGTGCTAATGCATTGTTACCAACTGCTCTGGTTGAAATTTGTGACAGATTTGGTTTTTTAAGATCCAATGCAAGGTTTCAAATTACTACCTTAAACGGTGGAAATGCTGGTGGAATACAAAGAGCTCGATCACCAGATTAAATCAACCTACCAAACAATAGAAAATATTATCTACCTCATCACCCTGCGTGTTTAAGGAAGCCAGCACCACGACCAAGTTACACGTGGTATTTGACGCTTCAACCAGAACAACGTCAGGTGCATCTCTTAATGAAACCTTGATGGTCGGACCGACAGTTCAACAGCCACTCTTAGAGATACTGATTAGATTCCGTAAACAACGTTACATGATCACGGTGAACATTGAGGAAAAATGCTCCGTCAAGTTTGGATCGAGAAATTAGACACCGAACTCCTACGTATTGTTTGGTGAGTGCCCGTAAAATTACCGATAAACCATTATCGTCTCCTCACCAATACCTATGGCATAGCTTCAGCTTCGTTCAAAGCAACTCAATCGCTTAGTAAATTAGCCCAGCTCCATTTTGAGACTCATCCGAACGCAGCAAGGGTATTAACTAAAGATTTTTACATGGATGACCTAATAACCATTAGGTCATCCATGTAACATTGAAGCACCATTGAAGAAGCTATATCGTTACAAGCCGAGGTGAACTCCCTTTTGAGAACTGGTGGGCACCATCAAATGCGCAAGCAATAACACGAAGTTACTGGAAAACATACCAGAAAAAGACGTGAAGTAAGCGAAGGAAATAAAACAATCTTGATATTGGGTATGAAGTTCGACCCACACGCTGATAGTTTTTCCTTTAATGTATCGCTACCAGTACCAATGAAAATGACTAAACAAAGCATGTTATACGAAGCCTCGCGTATTTACGACCCAATGGGATGGCTGATCCCGCTGACGGTTGGGACAAAGATACTATTTCAATGCCTATGGTTGTTGAAACTCGATTGAGACGACCAACTTCCCCCAGATGTCGTAAGACAATGGATAGACAAACGGGGCAGATTAAACTTAATTGAAAAGGTCAAAATACCGAGATGCTTACGCCGCGGTCATTTATGCTCGGATGCTAAATTCAAACGGAAGTACTAAACAAACTAACTATTGCGAAAACCAAGGTCGCACCAATAAAATACACCACAACAGCAAGACTTGAATTATGTGCGGCGTTTTTACTTGTTCGACTGATATCATTGGTTATAAAGTCACTGGAGTTCACAAGCTGCTTAAAAGTATCTTTATAGTATGATTTTACTATGGTCCTAGCTTGGTTGGCAAATTCACCAAGAAAGGGAAATGTATTCGTACTCAACCGAGTTGCTGAAATACTAGATTCTACAAACGTCTAACGGCCTCTCGTGGTGTTACACCTGACGAACTTCTGAATAAAACAATGTGGTTGAATGGGCCGGCCTGGCTACGTTGTGAACCTATTCAAGCCCCAGTACAACCGAAAAGATCAGTAAGTACGAAGCTGTCTTCAACATTTAGTTACCACCACAATGTTGAACTAGAAAAGTGTGATAATGCACTCACTACTTACTGAAATAGTTGTGAAGTTTTCAAGTGTAAAAAAATCAATTCGGGTCATTCCTTGGGTCCTACGTTATAAACAGAATTAACGGAATTCCAAAAACAAGGTTGTCGGTCTACTTACGGTAACAGAGTTTGACGAAGCATTTAATGTTGCATTAAATGTTTCTGGCAAAGAAAGATCTGAAAGAAAATCTGAAGTCCAGCAAGGCTCAAAAGGTTACGATCTACAAGGGATACTTTGTTGTATTTACAATGATGGCAACCAAAACCGTACACCTAGAGTTGGCTTCCGAATTGACTTCGGATACGTTCATCACCGCGTGTAAAGATTCCAACGGCACTAATTTCGTAGGAGCCCCCAAGGAGCTAGGATATTTTCGACAACTATTATTAGGGGAAACGAAGCAAATCATCAACCGGACAACAACTAACAATACGAAATGGCATTTTGTACCACTAGCATCACCTCATTTCAACAGGCTCTGTGAGGCAGCTGTTAAGTCAATGAAGTATGATTTATTGCGTAAATCGTTAGAAGCATCGACGGAATTTAACGCAAACATTTAAATACATCATTGTGTTCTGAAATTTGTTTAAATCACTGTAACAGATTGTGCACATAATGACCAATTTCCAAAAAAAAAAATCTACTTTGAACTTATCCTCTTGATTAAGTACAGAGTGTTAAAGCAGAGGAAAAATAAATGGAACATTTAATTATAGCACAATGTTATTAGCACAGGAAACTAAACTTTAAAAGCCTTAATCACTTCTTAAGTTATAAAACAAAAAATTTGGTCGAGCGTAGCATCTATGTTGATAGACGCAGTTATGCAAATTAAAGCCTATTTTGTAAATATTTTACGATGCCTTACAAATAAACACTCTTAGTTTCAGTATTTCACTGCCTTAAGCTTCGACTACGTGTCGTGTCAATAAGTCCTTATCCTTTCCACTAAAGCTTGCAATGCATCTAAACAACGCATCAATAACTTAAAGAAATTTAACTCATACTTAATTCGACAATATTATAAGCGTCTTAGAATTTCTATTCTGTTTTTGTTTTTTAACACGTTTCCATTAAGTTAACTTAACGAAAATTTTTAATTTTATGACCCAACGAAATATTTTGTTTAAAAAAGTAACAAATACTTTTTTTTAACTGTGCTCAAAGGAGTTAACGAGTATTTAACGAAATATTAAGTATTTTTAAAAGTTAAATTAAAATTATTAATCGAAACAATTTTAAACTTCAAGAAATTTAGTTCAAGGCGTTGCCAATTATTTGATAGATTTTCATTACAAACTTCTATTACTCGGGACGCCTAATTCAAAATAAATTAACAATTGTAGTATAACGACCGATATCATTGTGATATTAATATTTTCTGTTTGGACCAAAAAGCCAAAACGATTAAAAAATGAACTTAACGAAAATAACTTATAGAAAGTTAGCAATTTAAACAATATTTAAATCAAATGTTATTTATATCATTAGTAATTTATTTGAACAATTTGAAAAATTTTGTAGTGAATGCTGGGCATGCGTTAGAAGACATAAACATACGACTGGAAGCATTAGAGAAGGCATACTTAGAGTTTAAGGATTATGACTACCAAATAACAACGTTGGGTCAACAGTCGGAATTAGATGTAACTGAATCACGTTATTTTTCAATTAAAGCTACACTTCGAAAGGCTGCTACTGAACGCAATACCGTTGTCAAGGACCTACAACAAAAGTTTCATGAGACAATGTTGAGTTTTGCTGAGCAACAACGTGGGTATTTAGAAACATTGCCTACCAGTTTTACAATGCCCAATAATTACATCGACGCCAAGCTACTTAAGCTAAACTTACCACAGTTTGGCGGTGACCATGCGGTATTTCCAGCATTTCGCGATTTATTTGAGTCATCTGTGCACAGCAGGGAATCTTTGGCAAATGCGCAGAAATTTAAATATCTTAAGGGATTGCTCAAAGGGGAAGCCGCAGCATTAATTCGGCATATTAGCATTACTGATGCTAATTATGAAGGGGCATGGAGTAAGATAAAAGAGCGATATGACAAAAAAAGATGTATTGTGTCTAATTTATTAAACACATTTTGTAGTATTCAACCGATACATCAGAGGAGTAGACTACGACAAGGATTAGAAGATGAAGCTAAAAAGCGAGACCTTTGGCTCATTCATTGGATGTTAGAAAAATCAGACAAGGAGACAAAGGCAGCATGAGCAAAATTAGCATCGGGAAAGGAATTTCCAACAGTCGAAGAATTTATGAAATTCCTAGGAAAGGAGTGCGATGAAATTGAGATGGTAGCGGGGCTATCAGCATCTACTTACATTCCACCGATGGTTCAAAAAGCGAGGAATTTCACATTCAATCGACCAACCCAAGCCAATGTGACAACATTTCAATCACCTCCATGCATTTGTGGTAATGAGCAACATCATTTGGCTACCTGCAAGAAATTTGGGATGTTGATTACCAAGTTAAAAAGAGATTTCGTGCAGAATAACCGAGTTTGTTACAACTGTCTCTCGCGGAACCACCGAGTTACCTTATGTACTTCCAGGTTTGGTTGCAAACAATGTAAACGGCGACATCATACTCTATTGCATGATGATGAATTTTTCCCGTACAGTATGACAAACAGCCAAGTAAAAGCTAACTAAACAAGTCATAGCCAAGGTCTTGGCCAACCATTAAAATTAAACAATGCTCAAATGCATGATGAAACACAGGAACATGCAATAGATGAACAAAACGTGAAGGCAAATCTGGCCACGAATTTGAGTTGCTTTTCTACCATATTGCCAACCGCTTTAGCTAAGGTCGAAGACAAGTCTGGAAAATTTATTCTGTATCGAATCTTAATAGACTCTGGGTCTCAGGCATCGTTCATTTCAGAATCCTGTATGCAGAAATTAGGCTTACCCAGATCACATGCCAAACTATCAGTATCGGGTATTGCTTCAAGTAATCAAGTCACTAGAGGAATGACGTCTTTGATTATAAAATCTCGGTTTGATTCAGAAAGGGTTTTTGAAATGAATGTGTTCATCTTACAAACAATGACTACGATATCACCAATTGTCACATTCGACATAAAAAATTATGATTACCTGAATAATCTACAATTAGCCGACCCTAATTTCAATAAAACTAACGAAATTGATATTATTTTAGGGTCTAACAAATTTTTCGAAATTTTAGAAAGCGGCCAATTAAAAGGAAATAATGGAAACCCTATAGCACAAAACACAGCTTTTGGATGGGTGCTATCAGGGGAAACAAGCAGCCAACTTTCGAAAATATGCAGCCTGAATATCACATTAGATGAAGACAACATCGATTGTACATTACGAAAATTTTTCGAATACGAAGAATTGGACAATCCCATCAATACAACATACAAGGAAGAAGAAGAGGAAGTTGAAGAGCTTTATAAGGCAAATGTAACAAGAGAATCAGATGGGAGATATACGGTTGTATTACCATTCAAGCCACCTGGCCCAGAACTTGGTCAATCAGTAGTTCTGGCCATAAACAGATTGAAATCGGTTGAGCGACGAATGCAGAAAGATTAACAATATAAGAGACTTTATTCGGAATTCATGGACACATACTTAATATTAGACCATATGGAAAAAATTCATAAAAATGATATACTTACCAATACTTACCATTGCTATCTGCCCCATCATGCAGTCCTCAAAACTTCCACCAGTCCAACCAAACTGAGAACAGTATTCGATGGGTCTTGTAAAACTACAAATGGAATTTCACTAAATGAAAATTTAATGGTTGGTCCCACGATCCAACCAGCACTCTGGTCAACTTTAATGCGGTTTCGTATACATACATTCGCACTAAGCGCTGACGTTGAAAAAATGTACCGTCAAATAAGGGTGCGAGAAAAGGATACGCATTTTCAACGGATAGTATGGAGACAGTCTCCTAATTTACCAATAGAACATTTTCGGCTAAAAACAGTGACATATGGAACTTCAGCAGCACCATTTCTAGCCACTCGATCGTTGGTTCAATTGGCAATCGACAATGAACAAAATTTTCCAAACTTGGCACATATCATCCGAAATGATTTTTACGTGGATGATCTTTTGACGGGAGGAGCGACCATCAATGAAGCGAACAATCTCAAAAGAGAGTTAATTAGTTTAGTGGATTCAGGTGGCTTTTCGCTGAGGAAATGGGTTTCCAACGTACCTGCTCTATGTGATGCTGCTGATCCAATCAATATCGATGATAATGATGCTGCCATCATTCTAGGTTCTAGGATTGGCATGGGATCCAAAAAATTACGAATTTCAATTCAAGGTTAAATTGCCTGACAATATAAAATATACGAAACGAATCTTGCTGTCAGAATCTTCTAAAGTGTTCGACCCTCTTGGATGGCTTGCTCCATCAATGATTATAATCAAAATATTGTTTCAGAAGCTATGGTTACGTAAGTTGGGGTGGGATGATGAATTACCTCCAGATATTGAAAAACAGTGGCGACAATTGCGCAACAAGTTTGATCACTTCCAGCAAATCAGAATACCAAGATATGTTGCATGGGCTACGGAAACCATACAGTTTCATGGATTTTGTGATGCAAGTGAGTCAGCCTATGCAGCCGTAATTTACTGTAGAATTAAAGACATAAACGGCAATGTTCAAGTCAATTTGGTGACGTCAATGATAAAAGTGACACCGTTAAAACAGATAACGTTGCCGATATTAGAATTATGCGCTACGGTACTACTGAGCAGGTTACTAGTCAAAATGAAGAAGGAGTTCCCACAAGTCAACAGCAAACAATTTTGTGGTCAGATAGTTCAATCGCATTGGCTTGGCTGTCCGACCAACCTCGTCGGTGGGATACCTATGTTGCCAACAGAACATCAGAAATCCTCAATACAATGCCGAGAAACAAGTGGGATCATGTCAAATCAGCTGAGAACCCTGCTGATTGTGCAAGCCTTGGCTTACTACCAGAAGCCTTACAATATTTTGATTTATGGTGGCACGGGCTAAAGTGGTTAAAGGACAACGAAACAACTTGGAAGACCAATGACAATATTATATCAACCAATGAAGCGGTTCAGAAAGAAGAGCGTAAAAAATGGAAGATAATTCAATGTTTACACGTAAAAATGTCCAATGAAACTATGGAATTTTTATTCAGTCAAATCTCATCATGGCGGAAAATTCGACGAGTACTCAGTTACTGTATGCGATTTATCAATAATTCGAAACAAAAACTTATAGAGAAGAGAGACATTGGTGCAGTCACAGTCAAGGAGCTACAATCTGCGGAGCGGGCTTGTATATTATGGTGTCAACACGAACATGACCCTGAAGAAATGACAAATTTGGACAAACCTGATTCTTCGCTATCAAAGGGAAAATTATCAACTTTGGCTCCTTTCATTGATGGTCATGGCATGCTTCGAGTCGGCGGCAGGTTACAGAATGCAGACTGCGCTTATGATATAAAACATCCTATCATTTTGCCAAACTCACATATCCTAAGAAAAATGATAGCTACCTATTATCATTTTAAATACTTCCATCCTAGTCCCTCCTTATTATCTTCTCTGATTAAACAAAAGTACTGGATAGTAACTGGCAGAAGTATGATACGAGGAATTGCGCAAAAGTGCCAAAGGTGTGTACGACAGCGAGCATCAACAAGCATTCAATTGATGGGCACATTACCGACATCCCGAGTTACTATGGCGAGACCCTTCAGTCGAGTTGGTGTGGACTTCTGTGGACCAATTGGCATTGCCACGAAAAAGGGAAGAGGAGCAAAATCAATAAAAGCATACATATCCGTTTTTGTATGCATGATAACAAAAGCCGTACATTTAGAGGTCGTATCGGATTTAACAGCTGATGCGTTTTTGGCGACATTAAAACGCTTTATAGCTCGAAGAGGATTGCCAACCGAAATTAATTCGGACAATGGCACAAATTTCGTTGGGGCTGCTACAAAAATAAACAATTTCTTTTCTAGTATTTGCAAAATTAATAATGTCAGTATCGTTTCAGATTATTTAAGCGTTAACAGTATTACTTGGAAGTTTATTCCGGCAGCTAGCCCAAATTTTGGTGGTTTATGGAAAGCGGCAGTGAAGTCAATGAAAGGGCATCTCATTCGCGTGACAGGAAACACCAATTTGACGTTCGAGGAGATGATTACATTAATCTGCCAGATTAAGGCTATATTAAATTCGCGACCGCTGTTTCAACTCAAATCAGATGATCCAAACAGCATAGATGTGTTAACTCCAGGCCATTTCCTGATAATGGCACCTCTTACATCATTACCGGAACCTGATTGTGAAGCAGTATCAGATAATCGACTCACAAGATGGGAGCAAATTAGAAAACGTATGGGTAGTTTCTGGAAACGATTCTCGCAAGACTATCTCCATACTTTACAACAACGAAGCAAATAGCAAACAACACAAAATAATTTAGCAGTAGATGATATAGTTCTGGTAAAAGAAGATAACCTACCACCGTGCGAATGGTTAAAGGCGAGGATCATTGAAGTACATCCTGGCAAAGATGGTCTGGTACGAGTTGTTACCATCCGTACCTCAAAATCTATATTAAAAAGGCCAGTTACAAAATCGTCCAACTGCCAATTAATTGAACCCTATCAGGTTCAATGGGGGGAGTATGTTTAGAATCTTATGAGACTAAACATATCCGAAAAATTTAAGAAAAGAAAATGATTATAATCAAAAAAAACTAAGTTGTGGAAAATATTACTTGTTTCATTAAATTAACTTGACGAAACTTTTCTAGTTTAGCGAATCAATCATTTCTACTCAAATAACTTAACGAGTATTTAACGAAGCCTCTTAAAAATGCATTTTATAAGTTTTTAAAAGTAAATTAACGAGTTATGGGTTCAAATCACTTTTTACATTTCATGTATATTTTGTTAAAGGTGTGCAAAATCACCGAATTATATTATTGGAGCTGGTAAAGTTTCTTCTACTATATATAATATAGCGGTCGGTGTGAAAAATAGAAAATAAAAACTAAAGCTGATAAGATTGAACACACATTAATAATAAGTTTGAATAAATAATTTAAACGTGTTTTTGAACCAAGTGATGGTTTTTAATGGCAATTGGAAATATCATTGTAACTTGACACTTTAATTAAACATTGAAAAACTTAACGAAACAAATAATTTATTTAATTGGCAGGTTATTATCTTAAACTTCTTTTTAACTCAATAGATTACTAGTTATTTAGTTAAAAAATCTTGCACAGAGAGCTTAAGTTTTTACAGTTTAAGCTTAGATTGTAATATGGTTTTTATTTGTGCCATTCAGGCAATAATGCTCTAAAATCAAACTTAACGAAACTAAATTAACGAAAATTATCAAAAGTTTAGAATTTTAGTAATTCTTATCTGTTTTTTAACAGATTTTCAGTAAATAAACGAAACTTTTTAATTTTAACGAAACGTAATATTGTTTACTTTTCACCTAGGCTCACCTAATAACTATAGTAAAAATCTTCACTTTCTCTTTTATAAAATTTTCCACATAATAATTAGCATAAAATACCTATAAACTTTGAACATTGTCGAAAAACTAATAAGTATTAAATTAGCAGAATGAAATGCACGTGGAACTAAAGATGTCTGTGGTTTTAATCCTTAAATTTGCGCCTGTCTTTCAATATTTTTCCACTTTATAAACGACGCGTTATCAATCCCTTTAATTTCGTCTTAAATGGTGCACTATTTTCGATTGGAAGTTTTAATCTAGGCGGGGAAGATGTTCAGAATCCTAAAAGAGAAATGCTAGAATAATTTAAAAATTAGTTTGGTATTAGATCTGTTGTGAAGCGATCTGTATTACCGATATTATAATATCGACATCTATAAATTGAATTTTTGATACTGACATCTATAAAAAAAAAAAAAAAAACAGAAATAGATGGTTTTTTTCTCGATCACTTACCTGAAGCCAATACATCTGTGAACAACCATTTCTGCACTTCAATATTGCAGGGCAAAAGTTCCAATATTTAAAGGGGCTTGCTTAAACGACAAACCATAGCTAATAAACCAAGTTCACAGCACCCAAGGGTAATGCATTCTACATATAGAAGAAGCTAAAATTTCACCAACCATATCAAATGAAATAAAAGCAGAAGAAGCAACATGTGTAGGAAAATTATTCCAATCAGTTATTTTGCCAACGGCACAAGTACTTATAAAGGATAAATCGGGAGAATGGAAAACCTGCAGAGTGTTATTAGATTATGGGTCACAAACTTTTTTTGCATCCGAAGCATGTATCCAGCGATTAGGATTACATAGAATCAATGCTTGCATTTCCATAAAGGGTCTTAATGATGCTAAATCGGGAATATCTAGAGGTCTAACAAAATTAGAAATAAAATCAAAAATTGATGATTCCTTTGAAATCGAAGCCGAAGTGCTGAAGCAGACCCAACGTTTTATCAATCGGAACGAATCGATTTATTATTAGGCAGCGATAATTTTTTGAGCTTATTTGTGCAATTTAATAGCCTAAAACACGAGATTTGTTTGTGTAGTTGCTGGGACACCAATTCAAGCAGAACGTGGTAATGAAGCCCTAGTCAATCTACAATTAAACATAGATGCAATCTTAAAAATGTTTTGGAAGACAGAAGAAGACCTAAGAATTAATACAAGAATTAAGAATTAATACAAGGAACTGAGACATTTGGAGTTAGGCAGCTTCACCAGAAGTGACGGATACTATTTACCCCACCATGAAGTAGTAAAAATGAGTAGCAGTACTACCAAATTGCACGTTGTATTCGATGCTTCTGCTAAAACGTCAAATGACGTATCCTTGATTAACGGGTTAGCCGTCGGTCCAACTCTTCAATCGACCTTGTTTGAACTGCTGTTGAGATTTCGTTAACATCGAATTATATTCATAGTGGGAATTGAGAAAATGTTTCGCCAAATTCGGACACATCCAGATGATACTAAATATCAACGAATCGTGTGGCGAAATTCTGATAACGGAACTCTGCAATCATTCAATCTTCTAACAGTAACTTATGGAATGGCATTCGCCTCGTTTTTAGCAACAAGGACGCTAGTTCAACTTGCTCTAGACTACCAGAAAGAATTTCCTGAGGCGTCAGAAATCATTGGAAAAGATTTCTTTATGGATGACCTCATTTCAAGAGCTAGCGGCCCAAAGGAAGCTGTAAGGTTAGTACACGATTTGATTGTGGTTTAAATAAGGGTAGATTTAATTTAAGAAAATGGACGTCAAATTCCCCTGAAGTATTAAAGTCAATTCCTCAATTAAATAGCCAAAATCCATTTGTTTATTTCGAAGACGAATCTCAACCTGTATCGGTACTTGGTTTGAGATATGCGCCAAAAAAGGACATATTTTGCTTCAATGAAATTCAAGAAATAGTCAATTTAGAACAAACTGCAATAAAAAGATGGTCCCAAAACGAGAATACAAAACTTGAATTGCATGGGTTTGCAGATGCATCGGAGGATGCCGCCGTTATATATAGCAGAGTGCAAACAGAGAAAGGGTTCCAAATAAATATAGTTAGTGCCAAAACAAAGGTTGCACCTATAAACACGATTAGTATTCCAAGACCAGAATTATGTCCAGCAGTGCTGCTCACAAAACTACTGAAGTCAGTACTAATATCTTTGAGCGAAGATCTTGAAATTACCTACTATTTATGGACAGATTCGAAAATAGTACTAGATTGTGTTTCTTCTTGTCCATGCTTGTGGCAAACCGCGTTTCATATATCTTGCAACATACAGAGAGAGGAAGTTGGATGCATGTACCATCAACTGAAAATCCTGATGATTGTGCATCTCGTTGCTTGTGTCCGAATAAACTTATCAAATTCAATTTATGGTGGAACGGGCCATAATGGCTGGAGAATGAGAATAACGAATGACCATCTCAGCAAAATCAAAAACAAGTTGAGATGATTAATGCAGTAGTTATGGAGCAGAAAGCTAGCATGATTACATTATTGGCTAATCAAGATACGAAAGATTGGTTCAATAATTTGGTGTCCAGATCATCGAAATTAAATAAAGTTGTAAGAGTGATTGCCAGAATAAAGTAGTTATTCAATTCAAAAGGTATTGGACAGCCAGAAATACCCACTGTAATAACTCATGATGCATTCATGTACTGCGTTAAACGAGTCCAATATCAAATTAGAAACGAGAAACAATGCAAACGAGTCCAATATCAAATGGCATTTCAATCCACCGACCGGCAGTCACTTTGGGGGATTGTGGGAAGCCAGTGTAAAGTCATTTAAGTTTCATTTGAAACGAGTAATAGGGCAATCATTGTTAACCTTCGAAGAAATGGTTACTGTATTGACTCAAATTGAAGGGATCTTAAACTCTCGGCCATTATGTGAGCTAACGAAAGATCAAATAGATCCACTTACACCCAGTCATTTCTTAATTGGACACCCCCATCACATTAATACCGGAAGAGAATTTAGTATATTTGAAGACAAACAAGCTATCACTATGGAAACATCTTCAACAGATGATTCAGCACTTTTGGCAGCGATGGAATATAGAGTACTTAATTACCCTGCAACAACGTCAGAAGTGGACAATTCCAAATAAAGGTCTAGCTTTTGACGAGCTAGTGGTGATTATTAACAAGGACCGTCCGCCAACAAAATGGTTACTGGGCAGAATACATAGTTTATGTCTAGGCCAACTAGAATAGCCAACTTAACGAACAAGCAACTTTATTTTGAATGCATCAAATGAGAAAATTCACTTTAATGCTCCATGGAATGATAGTTCATTTAGTAGTGTCTCGATTTTTCATACAGAGACCAAAACGATAGAGCTGCACGATTTAAAAAACAAAATGTTAATCTCAAACAGGTTGATGTGGTATGAACGAACTTTGCTAAAGCCTTTGGTATAAATTAGTTTTTTGCAGCCATTTTGTGACATGATTTAAATCGTACCTGATTTATCGCGCTCAATCTATGGAAATGGGAAACAAATCCTCCATATGGTTCGCACATTGGCCCATGGATCTTTATCATTTCGATTAACAGGAGTGATTCATGACCCCAACGCTTTCAAAACAGTGGGGAACATCCATTTATACCCAAAAACTGCAACAACCCAAAGTGACTCGATGTAAAACCATATAGAGTCAAACCATATCTTTCCATCAACAAATCAATCCCGTTATTCTACAGTACCAAATAAATGGTAGACCAGTCTACAAAAGTTATCAGAATACGTCGTGTGTATCAAAAACTAGAAAACATTCCGAAAAAGTTTATCCGTTACCAGACCTGGAAAGACGTTTGGCTCAACGATCGATTTCTAAATGCTAAATAGAAGGCGATTTACCTGCCAGTATTCATATCTCGGCAGCGATAAACAAGATACACACCCTAACTGATTTGGTCACACATACAAATCGTAGTGGCCAATTTCGTATGCGTATATGCGGCTAATTTCATCAGAATTAATTTTTCTTTAGAACTAGCCAACAACCTACGCTTTTGCCACTAAACGTTTAGCTTATGATATTTGAGCTTATGACACTTGAGATTTTCAAAAATCTAATAGTTTTATCAATTTAATCAACTTTTTCCATTTTTAAATAAAAGGCCTTAACTATAATGTCATGTTGGTCGAAAGACTGCTCGCCAGTCAACTGTTCCTATTTTATTAGTGTCCACTATTAAAATATAACATAAAATCTGGTCTTCCATAATTGCGAACATAAGTAGAAACATCCTGTTTTAATGCCTGCATCTTTGGGAGAACCAGTAAAAGAAGAAGGCCAGATTTAAAACCAACATTAAAAGATATTGTAATGATCGTTAGCTCGATGCAATTCAGAACCACTTTTTAGCTAGCCATCTCCTTCGTCTTCATCGACTGTTAGGACAGCAACCTCTTTAATTCTCTGCGCATTGTGCCTACCTTGGTACTGGTTCTGTGATGTGATAAATAATTTGAAGTTTTTTGATGAGTGTTTTACTAAATTGTATCTGAAACTGCAAATTGATGGATTATGGCTGTTTAAAGCTGTATTGTAGCTAATTCATTAAAAATCTTTTTTTAAGGCATTTAAGCTAAGTTTGATGAAGTAAATTTGCAAAAATTTTGCTGGTTTTGCTTTTGATAGTGGTTACCAATGAAATGGTAAATTGGTCCCTTTACCTTAAAAGAAGGTATTAGATAGATTTCCAGAATTTCTTTTACGACGAACAAAGTCAACTTAAAAAGATTTTTAAAAAAAATTTGCAATAATGGATTTTTGCATGTCAAGAGATATTTTATTGGTTATGAGGGTTCCTGCGCAAATTGAGGAGAATTACTTTTCCAGCATCAAAGAGTGTAAAAGTTATTTATCTCGAAACTCATGCAGTACCTGATACATACAGGTATCCATATATAGTCAGCCACAACATGTTTTTTTCAATATATTCACCCGGAAATTCAATTCCATGCATCGTGACATATCAAAATTGCTTAACTCATATTTGTCTGTCAGATTATTTTATGCTAATTAATTTGATCTAATTTGCAATCGAATACCTACTTGTAATGCTGTTCATTGCTGTTGAAATGTTTAAAAGATATAAATAAGAAGAAACAGATGAAAGAACAAAAATAAAATTAAAAATAAATCGAAAGTAATGAAATAAAAAACTACAAACGATGGATAAGTTTCTTCATGGTCAAAGTTCTGTTACACTGACAAGAATAGTATAGGAAAAACGAGTTGTAAATGTTGAAAACTGAAACCATATCACTGTTTATGGTGGATGAAGATTTAATGGTCAATTTTCTTTTGCGTATATATATAGATGGACGAGTGCACTTGAAAAATCATCAGTTCAACGTTTTATATTAACACGATAACATTCACAAGAAAAAAATAAGTCCAGTAAAATGTTCAAGTTTGTAAGTTTGATAACCGTTGTTAGCATATTTTTTGGTCAGACCATATAAAATATAATATTTTTTTTATTACAGGTAGTACTCTCAACCATCTTAGCTGTGGCTTCAGCCGGCTATATTGCTCCAATCGGACAGTTTGCTTATGCCGCCGCCCCCGTACTCGAAAAAACCATTACGTATGCATCAGAACCGGTAATTTCGGGATACAGTAAAACAATCATAAAACCAAATTTAGGCCTAGGTTTAATAACACCAACCGAAACCGTTCAAAAACAAGAGGTACTCGCCCCAGCCCGTTCAATTGTTGATGTTCAACCACAAATCACCGTGGCCAATGCACCAATCCTAACGAATGCGATTATCTCTGGACCATCACCACTTCTAACCAAAACCATTGTGAAAACACCAACATTGGCCAAAATCGGTGATGTTGTACAAAATGTACCAACCGCTGTGTCACATCAAAGTTCAACAATTGTTCATAGTAAATCACCACTTGTGACTCCACTTGTGGCACCAGTTGTACAGAAAACAT
Organism: Tipula confusa; assembly: GCA_963556175.1. Lineage (NCBI taxonomy): Eukaryota > Metazoa > Arthropoda > Insecta > Diptera > Tipulidae > Tipula > Tipula confusa. Next base: position 99,747,467 of record OY744477.1, read on the forward strand.
TACTTACTAGTGCACCATTAGCGTACACATATGCTGGTGTACCAACATACATTTCAGCACCACTTGGTTATGCTGGACCAATTGGCAAAGTTATCAAAGCGTATAACACTCCAATAGTACAAGGCTGGTAAATTTGGAAAATATTTTCAAGTGTTGGGGAAAAGGATCAAAACAACAAAAAAAATCTAAAAGAACTGATGACTTTAATGACTTGTAAAAATTTTCATTGTTCCACTGTAAATATAGTGAGTTACGTGTGTGAAAAAATGCAAAATTTTAATAAATAAATAATTTAAAAAATGTTTGATTTCTTGTTAGTTCTTGATGACTGAATCAGCTCTTTCCTGAGCCCATAAAATTGCGAACATTCATAAACTATGCAATAAAACGTATAGCAGTGATCCGACTTTAATTTAAACCTCTCGGTATCAGCACTAATACTGCCTGGAAATATTCAACATTTTCATAAATTATTTTGGATCGTTACCGATTTAAGGTTATATCCTTATCGCCTGTGATATTTTGATTATTGTGTGGCATTTTACTCTTAGTATTACCAAAGAAAATATACTTGTCAGAAGTGAAGACACGAACAAAATAGTACGGGCAACAATATTTTTTCTGCAAAATCCATATTTTTTAAATCCATCTATTGAGTAACTTTAATTTAGTTTTTATAAATTTACAATAAAGTTAGGAATGTGTTAGATTTTTTTTATGGAATTTGTTTTATTGTCCTTCGTTTTCTTCACAGTCACATGCATATAAATATACTTTGTCCACGACTATCGTAGAGGATACATGGAAAAGACTAAATCGTGAAAAGTCAGAGCAGCATGTTCCATTTCGGCAAGTTCATGAACTGAATGATACTAATAATGGTGATTCCAGGCATAATTTTACGGAGACACATTCTTTGGGTCCTGATTATTCACCTAATCGATATCCAGCTTATAAAAAAGGACAGAATATACCTTTCCGACTGTTCCTGAACAGTCGGAAAGGTATATTCTGTCCTTGAATATGATAATGGATTATGTGCAATGGGATCTGCGAGTCACCAGAGTAGTAATGTTGTGCCTTATTTTAACTGAAGTTCACCAGCAGTTCAACAAGATAGTTAGGGATAGTAGGGATCCAAATAAAACGACTCGACATTGTTTCGTCTGTGGAGCTTTAAATACGATTAAGTCCAGCTGTACATATTGTAATGGCCCGAATACGGCAAACCAACGGCCGGAGATGAGAACCCCTGGTACTCCTTTTCCTGAAAAACCCAACCAAAAGATTAACTGGATTAACGCTATGGGTTCAAATCCAAACCATTAACACATACAACCACTACCTCCCTTAGGTGCGAACCACTCAAACGTGGTTAAACACCGTTGGAACTGTCAACAGATAGGAAACTTTTTCAAAGACTGTGAGCACAACATCTTTCGCATATTCTGTTTTGGATGTGGAACACTAGATACGATCAAGAAATATTGTCGTCATTGTTCGGCAGTTTCGGGAAATTTGAAGGAGGGGGTGATTGTTACCAAAACTTTTACCCCCGGGCTAGCACCAACAGAGCCATACCGGAAAAACGAGTATCGTTCAATGCTGAAACGTCAGTAGATAATAAAAATAGGTTTCATACATTTTCGCCAAGTAGAGCGTAATTCCCAAAAACTAGATTTAACAAAATTTCTCGATTTCTTAAATATCTCCGTTATTGGAAAACAATTAAATCACAAATAATTGAGTCTTTAGTTTCAGATACTCTGGATGGGCGACCTTACGCCGAAGTTAAATTATTGGGCAATAATATACGCGGTTTGTTAGACAGTGGAGCAAATGTGTCACTTCTAGGGAAAAATTGTGAAGAAATTCTAAAAGATCCTACCGTTAACTTTCGTCATCTTCCCTCTTCAATTAAGACTGCAAATGGTAATACTGCACAAAGTATTGGGCATAAAAAAATTCCTGTTACCTTTGCTGGTCAAACTAATATTTTTACTTTACATTTAGCTCCCAATTTGCAACAGGAACTATATTTGGGCGTTGACTTCTGGCGATTGTTTATTGTAAAAATTGTTTACAATTCGTCAACTTCCGATTTTTATTCATCATCTCAAAATTTAACATCTTCAGAAGTTGTATCAGAAACCGTTGATGGCAAAAAAACCTCTATATCTTCAGCTTAATTCGATCCAGCAACAACAGTTTGAGGCAGTGAAGCAAACGTTCCCATCATCAGCTAATCTGGGACTCGGTAAAACGAATCAACTTAAGCATACAATTGACACTGGAGATGCTAAACCTTTTAAGCAGCGTTATTATGCCGTGTCTCCCGCTGTTGAAGCTGAGATGTATAAAGAATTAGATAGAATTCTTTCATTAGGTGTCATCGAGGAAAGTACAAGTGCTTGGAGTTCACCGATAACCATAGTCCGCAAAGCAGATGGCAGAGTTCGATTATGCTTAGACGCAAGAAAAATGAACGCGGTTACAGTGAAAGATGCTTACCCTTTGCCACTCATTGATGGGTTGCTAAAACGTCTGAATAAGACAAGGTTTATTTCTAGCCTTGACTTGAAAGACACATTTTGGCAAATACCATTGGATGAGGGGTCAAGCGATAAAACAGCTTTCACTGTGCCGGGAAGACCACTATACCAATTAACAGTCGTGCTTTTCGGACTCTGCAATGCTCCACAGACCATGTGCCGATTGATGCATCGAGTAATCCCACATGAATTACACAATCAGATATATGTATATTTAGATGATTTATTAATTGGTGGTGAGACATTCGAAGAACACCTTTCGTTGCTGAGTAGAGTGAGTAAATTGTTAACTAATGCTGGCTTAACTATCAATTTGGATAAAAGCAAATTCCTCCTAAAAAACCCCGCTACCTTAGATACGTCGTTGGCAATGGTGTACTCAAGGTTGACCCTTCAAAAGTATCTGCCATTACCTCATACCCTACTCCTAAAACAGTTCGACAACTTCGAAGATTTTTGGGTATGTCCGGGTGGTATTCAGATTTGGCAACACCACCTATTAAAGAAGGATCAAATAATTAAAAATGGAACGATGGTGCCCAGAAATCTTTTGAGTCATTATAATCGGCTGTTTCGTCTGCTCCTGTTCTCTGTAATCCGGATTGGAGTAAACCCTTCTGGATTCAATATGATGCTTCTATGACGGGCGTGGGAGCTGGTTTATTTCAAAAGTCATCCAGCGGCGATAAACGCCCTATTGCTTTTGTTCCTCAACAACTTAATGCTGCTCAGTGTAACTACAGTGTGACTGAGCTGGAATGCTATGTAGCGATATTAAGTGTTGAGAAATTCAGGCAGTTCGTAGAAGGCTACACTTTTACCATTATCACGGATCACGCAAGTCTGAAGTGGTTGATGGGACAAAGGGAGCTTTCGGGGCGCCTCGCTCGCTGAAGCTTAAAACTGCAAGGATTCAATTTTACAATTGAATACCGAAAAGGTAAAGACAATATCGTGCCTGACGCGCTCTCACGGCAGTCGGAAGTAATAACGCTCAGTAGAGATGATGATACCAAATCTGTTTCTTTTGATCCCGATCCAGTTCACTTTCAAGATCTCGAATACCTCAACCTTCTTAAGACCATTCAAGCTAATCCAGTATATAATGCTCATTTCCGAATTAGTAATGACAGAATATTAATCTATCTTACACCTGATTCGAAGATACCTTCTGACATTTCGGCATGGAAATTGTATATTCCAACCTCTCGTGTTCCTATTTTGATAGGGAAAGCCCACAATCCAACTTCCGCAGCACATTTGGGCATTCGAAAAACTCTTTATATACTGAGGAGATATTACCATTGGCCTAAAATAGCTAGCGATGTACATCAGTTCATCATAAAGTGTGAAATATGTAAAGTCAATAAAGCTTCAAATACTATCACTCGTCCACCTATAGGTCACTGCCATACCCCGATGCTTCCAAAAGCTGTACATTGACTTTATGGGTCCTTATTCTAGATCGAAACAGGGAAATACATATTTATTTGTCGTGCTTGATCATTTCAGCCGGTTTGTTCTACTTGAACCCATGCGAGATGCCAACAGCAGAAATGTTGTGGAATTCCTTGAAGATCGAGTGATTAATGTTTACTCGGCTCCAGAACAAATATTGAGCGATAATGGAAAACAGTTTACATCTAATATTTTTAAAGAATTCTTGAAAAAACATGATATCACCCAAACTTTAACTCCCAAATACTCCTCTCAAGCGAACGCTTATGAAAGAGTAAACCGTAGCATCTTATTTGCAGTCCTTTCTTACATTAAGAATGATCTCAGAGCATGGGATGTTCATGTGCATGCTTTGAACCCGCTTTGCACAACGTGACGCATGAAAGTACAGGACAATCTCCACATTTCTTGGTTTTCGGACGGCATTATATTGTTCATGGATCATATTATGAATTGCTCCGCCAATTGCAGAGTCTTGAAGACACAGAAATTCAATTATCTAATGCCGATAAACTGACCATTGCTGAACAAACCGTTTTGGCAAACCTGCACAAATCTCATAAGCATAACGCACATATATATATATATATATATATATATATATATATATATATATATATATATATATATATATATATAATCTACGAAGTCTCAACAGGAAGTTTTCCTCAGGTCAAGCAGTCTTCATTCGAAATTTCTGCCAAAGTGTGGCATCTCAAAAATTTTCTGCTAAACTTGCACCTAAATTCCGGAAAGCTTTTATAAAAGCACCCGTTGGTAATGTAGCCTACAAACTTGTGGATGAAAACGGAACTAATTTTGGAACGTATTGTTAGTGTAATACTGATTTTTTTTTGTTTTTTATGCGATTATTTACTTTTGAGTTATTGTGAGGATGAGTTTAGATGCTAAGTCAATTTTGGCTGGCTTTGAGACTTGCTCGGGTGTGTGCCGTTCCCACGATTGAAACGTCATGCAATTTCTTTCCGTTTCATTACGTAATGAAACAAGTACGCGGCATGACCTGCATGAAGTTTAGTACGCGGCATGACCTGCAAATTGGTTAGCGCTAACCATTTTTGCATTTTTGCATTTACCGTATTGCATTTTTTTTCTTTTTGTTTTTTTTTGGTTGGTGTTGAAAAATTTAAACCGGAAGGCGAGAAAAAATTAGAAAAGAGATCGATGATAGACGGAAGGATAGAAACATTTAAATAAAAAAATAAAAAAAAATTGATTTTGGAAAGAAAAAAATTTTATAAATAGATTTTGAAAAAAATATTAAATCATAAATATTCAAAATAAGTTAAAGTTATAAGTAAGAATAGTTGAAATTAATAAGAAAAACTTTGAAAGTGTCTATGTGAACTTTTTAATTTTAAGACTATCCCCTGATCGAATTGTAATACGATCCCACCTGTTTTTTTTGTACAACGGTATTTTTATTCAACCGTTGCTTAATGTGCTTATTGAACGCATGATCGAAAAAAAAAATAAATAACAAGAGACAAAATCAAATTGGCATGTCGTCGGGACCGTGTGTAGAACATTCCAAAAATAAAAAAATACAAATAATAAATATTTAAATATTTCTTTTGAAATTAAATAATAATAATAATAGTTATAATAAAGTTAATAATAATAAAGTTAATATTGTGAATGAAATTACTAATAATAACATTAAAATTGCAAGTCAACATATACCGTATGAGGAGTCAATATTAATCAAAAAATAATCATAACAGTATAATATAATAATATAAATAACGTCATTATCTTCAACAATAACAGCACAACAACAACAACAACTAAAAAAACAATAATTTGTTTCGTGATTTAATATTAAGGCTCATGTTGGTAGCGGCGAGCTAAGTGTAAGACTACTTAGTTAAGATTTTTATTATTTTTTTATTTTTATTATTTTATTACTTTATTTTTTATTTTTTTGTTTGTTGATTTAATAAAACATAGCTATAGATTATACAAATGAATTAAACTATTTAATCAATTGAGGATGAGTTAAGGTAATTCCCATCACAGTGCTTAAACGGTAGGTGGTCCAAATTTGTCTTCTATTTTTTTCCTTATCCCTCTCATTCCCCTCCTGCGGTTTAAAAACGAGTTGAATATGTCTTGGAAAACCCCACCCCTTACCCTGAGCTTAGTCAGCTACAGAACAACCGCTCTAAGACCTCTGTGCAGCTAAAATTTTTGTTAACGGACAATTTCTACTTATGTCGCGATGGTTCCGTTACAAATAGTACTCATTATACTTTTGTTTTTTCAATTATAATGATATCCAATATTCATTGCTAGCAGTGATTAATCATTAATCACTTTTATTCAATATTGAAGTTTTATCTAGTAGTCTTTTCTAAACTATTAGTCTAGCAGTCAATGACAATGACAATAGCGGTTAATTTTTAACGTCCTAACTTACGCCGTCACCAGCCAAAACGATAACTCACGAATACAGGTTCGATTTGAATACCATTTGCATATTGCATTGCTCCAGCCAGCCTGTACTGGCACAAATGATTGACAGGTTGGCTAACCGCATTCGTAAACGAACCTTGTTCACCTGGGGCCCAAAAAAAACAACACCAAGATTTCAGAGGTCATCTCCACTATAAAGCAATGTAAACATTAAGATACATAGTCACCACATGTATTCACAAATTCATTACAATATAATTTACATTTAGATCAACAATAATTTTGTGCGTTTAATATTCCGAGTGACGTGTTTCATTCCTTCGACCCGGTCAAGCTTCATTCACTTTCAACCTTTTTATTTATCACGGTCAAATTAAATGTGCGGTAAATATTACATTTTTTATTTTTTATTTTTATTTTTTTTTTTTTGCTAATTTTACACGTGTCAAGTGTAACGGTGAAGTGAAAAGTGCGATCAAGTTGTACCATTAGCACTACGTACCAGCGGGTAGTATTTTAATCCGTGCTTTCAATTCTTTATCTGCATAATATGGAGGCTCTTAAAAAGCGGCTTGCTACCATTAAAGGCCAAATGACTAGAATTCTCACCTTTGCGCAAAGTATTCAACCCAATACCAAACAAGAGGACATCAAAGTACGTTTAGACAGAACAAACAATCTATGGGTTGAGTTTTCAACCAACGAGGATCAAATGTTCGAGCTTAATCCGGCACTCGAATCGCGAAGCGACATGTTTGAAGAATCGTACTACCATTCGGTTGCATTGCTAAACGGTGCTTTCGGTTATTCCGGTCCAACCACAGTACCTCGACGCTTAACGGTGACAGTTCGTTCCAAACAGGTGTAATGGAAACAAAATTACCAAAACTATATATCCCAATGTTTCAAGGGGATTACCAAGATTGGCAAAGCTTTTTCGACTTGTTTAATAGTTCGGTACACGAGAAAACATCGCTTTTCGCATCTCAAAAACTACAACATTTAAAAAGTTTATTGAAAGGAGAAACATTGGATCTAATTCGGCTTTTAAGTATAACAGATGCTAACTATATTGAGGCTTACCAGATACTGAGCAAAAGATACAACAAAAACAAGGTCACTATAAATAATTACATCGACACCTTTTTTCATATTCCAGCTATTACCCATGTCAACACATTACATATACGTAAGATAGCCAACATCACCGATGAAATTATTAGAGGACTCAAAACAATCGGATCACAGGGTAAGTCAAGAGATCCTTGGTTCATTTACATAATTCTAAATAAATTAGATGACAAAAACCGTCAGTTTTGGCCACATAAGGCTATCGACCACCCAAGTTGTCAGGATCTTATTGAGTGCCTATTAACGTGAGCAGAAACCCTTGAAGGAATACGCGACGTTCCTAGTAAACCCATGTCTCAATTAGCCCCCAGTGCCAGGCGATCACATACTGCTACACCAACTTACACCGTAAATTGGCCGTTGTGTAAGGTTGAACACATGTTATTCCAATATCTTCCAATTTTGAACAATGAGTATAGCAGAAAGACGTTCCTACGTTCAACAAAATTCACGCTGCTATAATTGTTTAAGCGACAATCATGGGGTACGATCATGTCGTTCAAAAAAATCTTGCCAAATTTGTAGAAAACGTCATAATACCCTTCTTCATTCACCGAGTACTCTTGATCAATGTACTCCCGTCCATTCAATTAATACTACCAATTTAACATATATACATGATCACAACACCTTTTACCACTTCATCATCACCCGTAATCAGGTCTTCAATCAACACACTACCAATCGAACAAGAATCTTCACTCAACATATCACCCAGCCCGTCTTACAACATACCGCCAAGAGCAATTCATCCAGAAACAACAAACCAATCAACATCAACTCAAATTCTCTCGGCCGGCCAAGGTCGCCCTGGCAACCGTTACTCACCTCAATAAAGTACCACTCTATACGAAGCAAGTTTATCAATCGAACCGAATTTCAGATATAGTCAAGCATTCTTACCTACGGCTCTCTTCTATATAAAAAGTGCACTTGGAAACATACAAATCTGCCAAGTGTTGTTGGACTCAGGTTCCCAGGCTTCCTTTGTGACCGAAGCATCCATTAAACGTCTTGGGTTGCCAACTCGAATGTCAAGATTACCGGACTTGGCTCGTCAACCGCAGGAACCACAAAACGGGCGACAAACTAAGATGTTTGTTCTCGATTCGAACCAAAGGACCAGTTAACAATCCAAGCTCTTGTATTACCGAAAATAGCAATGCCACTACCGTTATCAAGCTTTCTTCAAAAGGATTGGAATCATTTATCAACGCTAAATCTAGCGGACTCCAATTATAACCAAACCAGCACTATTGACCTATTAATCGGCGCAGATAACTTCTTCGAGGTGATCATCGATGTCAAGATCTCCGGGAGTCTCGATTCAAAATATCTTGTATTCAATTTTATTGCGATTTAGGAAACATCGCATTGTATTTGCAGCGGATGTAGAAAAAATGTACCGCCAAATAACTACCAGCGAATTGTTTGGCGAGAAAATGTACTCACCAATACAGCATTACCGTCTCCTAATCGTAACGTATGGGACTGCTTCGGCTCCCTATCTAGCAACGAAAACTTTAATCAAACTTGCTGACGAATACCAGAACCATTATCCTATCACCCCAAAGGTTTGGCGAGAAGATATGTATATCAGTGATGTAATATCCGGATCAAACATAAAACGAGAAGCAAACAAGTTGAAAGACCAAATCATTGAAATATTATTGTTTGCGGGATTTCTTCTTCGAAAATGGACCTCAAATTGTCCTCAATTGCTAAACTCCATCCCATCGGAGAGTCAAGAGCAACTATTATTTGATATCTACGAGGGGAAACAATCAGAAAAATTGCTAGGACTAGAATGGAATCCAAAAATGGTCTGTTTTTATTTCAAGGTCTTGATTGATTCAACCCCATCAACAACGAAGAGAGAAATGTTATCTGAAGCCTCAAAAATTGTTGATCCCATTGGTTGGCTGGCACCGTCCACGATCATGGTTAAAATTCTATTTCAATCGTTGTGGTTATTAAATGTGCAATGATGATCCGTTACCGGCTAACATATCCAAAAGGTGGACATCTCTAAGAACTGAGGTTAAACATAAAGAACAAATTTCAATGCCACGATGGCTGCAGATTCACACTTTAGATTATCAGTTACATGAATTTTTGGACGCTTCGAAGATAGCATATTCGGCAGTGATTTACATTAGATGCAGAGATATGAATGAGACTTTAGTAACCAACCTTGTTACCGCCAAAACTAAGGTGAAACCCATATCAATCCCTCGCTTAGAGATGTGTGCTGCTCTTCTCTTGACAAAATTGACTAAAACTGTTTTAGAATCACTCCAGTGTCCAAAAATTCTGATATAGTTGTAGACAGACTCAGCCAACGTATTATGGTGGCTTTCATCCCACCTCGGTCTTGGAAGACGTATGTAGCCAACCGAACCGCAGAGATTTTGGACACCACTACCAGATCAAATTGGCGTTACGTACCACCCAAAGGTAAATCCAGCTGACTGTGCTAGCCGTGGCATTTTGCCTCCCGTTTTAGTCCATTTTCAGCTGTGGTGGAAGGACCCACTTGGCTTGTTGAAAAATTGCAGTTGTTACAAATGACCTTTTTGCTGAGCTCACTGAAAATTATTTGCAGTTCTCCAAATTAGTAAGAATCGTTGCCCGTATGCTGCAATTCATCAATAACCTAAAAATTAGTAAGAACAAGGAAGCACGAAGCGAACATATTTTAAAACTGTATCGGAACTTTTGCTTAAGTGGATTCAAAACGAATCGTTTGCAGTTGAAACCCAAGGTCTAATAACCAAAAGACTCATACCTGCCTCAAGTAAAATAATCTCATTGAATCCTTTTCTAGATAAAGCAGGGCTTTTGAGGGTTGGAAGAAGGATTCGTAACGCAAACATCCAATACAACACCAAATTTCCCATCACGCTCCCAGCCGAACACGTTCTTACGCAAAGAATAATAGATGAGGCGCACATATTAAATATTTTCATGTGTCCCAATCATTATTAATAACAATAATCCGCCTGAAATATTGGATCATAAACTGTAAAAGGGTCGTTCGCCAACATATTCAAAAATGCATTTCTGTACACGACATCGAGCGGCTAAAAATAACCAACTAATGGGCGATCTTCCGCCCGAAAGCGGGTTATCTTTAAATATGTATTTCACCAAACCGGAGTTAATTATGCTTGCCTATCTGGTTAAAATCGAGTACTGGCCCAAAGATCATTCCACATAAATGCTATATTGCCATATTCGTAGGTCTTAGTAGCTAAGCCGTCCACATTGAGTTGGTTAGCGTTTTAACCACTGACGCATTCATTACCACCCTTAAACGTTTTATGTCCCAATGAGGTGTGAGCGCCGACATTTTCAGCGGTAACGGTACTAACTTTGTTGGTGCAAAAAATACCTTTGCCGAAATTCAAAAATTAATCAAATCAAAACCACATAATCATTCCATTTCAAATTATATATTTGTTTGTAACACCAAATGGCATTTTATTCCACCATCAGGCACGCAGGTTTATGATCGTTACGTGGAACGTGCAGTAGCTAAGAAAACCAGGCGCGTCTGATAGCTTTCTATCAGCCATGAAAGAGTATCGCTTGGAACACGCTTTTCAGGTAACTCGATGGCCAAAAAGTGGAGATCATGTGTCCCAAGGCTATACCTTGATTTACATTATGGAGATCACCTCGGCAATCTCGGTGTTGGTTTCCTTCTTGGGCCCAAGGCACAGTTGGGCGTGTAAATTACACAATGTAATTTACTGGGTTTTTTACATGTAAAATGTATGTAAAATGTGAACGATTATTTTATACATACTGTAAAATTATCGCCATCTGTTACCAAATCTCTTAATTAAAGAAAAATTTACTATATACTACAGTGTAGTGCATTTGTGTTTATTTATTGTGATATTTGCACATATGTATAAATGTAAAATAAAGTGCAACTTTCCTATGATAAGAAATATTTTGACAATGAAATCTTGACACCTGCTATCAATAAATGTAATTTGATGAACGCTTCGTTTTTCGTGAGAGGAGTTAGCATATGGAATTCCTTGAATGGTAACTGCTGGGTTTCAAAAAGAATATTTTTCCCAAATTTAATTATTAATGTATTAATCAATTTATCTAGTATTAATTCTATGGTAAAGTTAGTATAATGGTATTGCTGCAAACTTAGGTTATGAAAAATTATTAATTGTAAGTAGAGTAAGAAAAATTAAATTGAATTAATAAAATTCACTACAGTTCCACGCTTAAATTCGATAATCATATTCGCTAGCTCTTTACTACACTGGACATCAAAGGCATAATGCATAGGCATTTTATCGAATGGATAGAATAGGGCTTGTAATTTCAGGCATACATTTATTTGATGAGGGTGAGACGGGTAGTGATAATTTGGTTGATTTTGTCCTATTTGAAATTAATAAAGATTTAAATTTAAAAGCCAGTCAAACGAGTATAGATTCACTTCATTCATTTCACTGCAGAGTACTATTTTATTTATGATTAAACGTCAAATTGCAAATAGTTTTCCGCTACATATCGAAAGAAATAGGCACTCTTAAAAATATTTTATTTTAGTTTATTCAAATGTAGCTAGATGGCACTATGTCACTAGTTGTTTATTTTGTCGAATATAAGAACTAGGTTAAGACGTAAACAGATGGCATTGTAGAAGGATAGGTGATTTTTAAAGTCTCAATGTAGATAACTAAAAGTTGAAAATAATTATGATTAACCATTTAAATAAAATGTTTAATTGGATTTTCTAATGCAAGTTATTCTTATAAACAAATGTTTGTATCATTTATTCAATATTTTAAATTATTTCTGGACGGATTCTCGTTTTTTAAATATAATTAACATATTTTTGTAAAATACACATTTTTTTGTAATTTACGTTATTTACATGTAAAATGGAGAAAACGTTTTTTACATGTAAAACGCCCAACCCTGGCCCAAGGTAAGAAAAGCTGTTTTGGATTTTCAAAGCAGTTGATAATCGTATGTGTAAGCTACGTTTTCGCATGCAACTAGCCAACCTGTCAATCATTTGTTTTCATGTACTCATTGATGTTACGGGACATCCCTTGAAGTACAACTGGTGTTCTTCGACTACCAACAAGCCTATGACTCAATCCATCGGGATTGTGTCAAAGTTGAAAACAAGCTATCAGGAATTTTTACAATTAGCTCTTGGGTGCGGCAAGAAAATGTTGTTCCCGATACTTTTTAATCTCATGTTGAATTTATCTTTCGTAAAAGTGGAACACCTTAGGACAACACCTTGTACTGTCTGTCCAACCACTGTCAGTATAATTGGGCTAAATGGCAACGGTGTCAAAGAACTACTGGACTCACTTGTACGATTCTAAGCTTCTGTTGTTCCAAAATCAATAAGTTCAAAACAAAATACATGATCACTGGTTTTAGAAACCAAGACGCAATGGAGTTTTGTACTTTAAACCGTGTAATGAAAAAGTTCATTATTTTCTGCAAAATAAAATTATGCGCATGAATCAGAAAATTATTTCTCTACATAAAGATATATTTATCATCAAATAACTATGGACCAAAATTTCTAAATTGGAGAAATGTAAAAAAATTACTATATGAATTTAAATAACAATAGGAAACGGTTTTAAGCGCATCATCTATATTGAACAAAAATATTTTGTTCTTGTTAAATTATGTAACTACATATGTACATGTATTCGTAGATCAACAGAAAAAAACAAAATTAAAAAAACAATATAGCATGCGATCGGCGTACGAACAAGAAATAACGAAAACCAACCGAAGAAACAATTGTGTTAGTGAGTGTGAAGAATAACAAATGACAATAAAACAAATTCCATAAAAAAATCTATCACATTCAAGCTTTATTGCAACCCTATATAAAAATTAAATTAAAGTTACTCAATAGATGGATTTAAAAAATATGGATTTTGTGTCTTGTATTACTCAACATTGACTTTTGACCGATCGAACGAATTTTTAGACTGTGTATACTCTAAATTTGAAAAAACCTCAAAGAAACTGGAAACTTATTTTTTTCTTTTATATAATATCCGCAAACCCACTCAAATGTGCAGTACACATTAAATTGATACTTGATCGACATTTACATACAATAGAATTTTTTTTTTTTGTATATCAACAATTTATCAACGCACGGAATCAATAATTTTGTGAGGGTATCAATACTATTCATAACTACCTTATGTGGATATGATTTATGGTAAATTATAATCTACATTAATTAATATTGAGTACTACTGTAACCCGCATATGACACTCAAAGCAAAGTTGTAAGACGAACTTGAAAACTGTAAAATATACGAAGTCAATGACCCGAAATTATATTTGCGCGGCGCTACACCATTAATCGTTTAATGTACAGTGAAGACTTTTCATTATTTAAAGGTCGACTTATAACTTAATGTTCGTTTGCAGATTATGCATTCAATAAAGGTTTAATTTATTAACTGTTAACAGTAAAATTCAATCAGATTACAACAAAATGTTACGAGATTGTGTTTACAAGAATAACGTTAAGTACGGAGGGTTATTGGTTGGCGATAATTAAAGTTTTTACAGGAAAAGTTAAATTCAAGGGCAATAATATTGTTGCCTGATAAATATTTGGTTAACGGTAAATAGTGAACATTGAATAGTACGTGGTAAACAAGTATTTTTGACAATCGCTATACAACAGGTGATTGCCAGTGCTGTCTCACTTAGAATTAGAACACAACTACATTAATTACAGTGTAGCGGTTATGTCAGCCGTACAAAAAGGCAAAGTATAATTTACTTAATTATATTTTGCCATAACACTGCGTACCAACAGGTGCGCTTATGGTACAGTGATGGTTGCTGTGTTCACCACGAGATGGAGCGCCACATCAAATGGAAAACAAAATAAGTATACTCGGTCATTCCATTTTTTGATGTCAACGGAGATAGACCACAGGTCAAACATCATCATTACCATCACTATCACCAGCAACAACAACAACAACAATTTAATAATTAAATTACCACTGGTAATTAATTATATAAATTTAAAGGAAAAAAAACTGTAAGTGTATTTAATACATAAAATATATAAGTGCGTGTTTTATAAATAAATAAAAATTAATTAAATAGTGGGTTTTATTCTATTCCTACTTGGGAAGTTTTAATCGCAATGTTTCCTCATCAGGCAATTTTTCGTGCAATTCAGAGTAAGAAAGACAATCACTCGCAGAGGAGTACTGTAGCGACCATCGCTACACAAACACAAAAATTATTCAGATATTTCGTGCACATTCATATAATTCGCTAACGCTACATGTACACTGTACATAAATATATATAAAGCGTAAAATAGCATTTACACATAGCACTCGGTTGCCATGGCCTGATGAGATTGATTGATTGATTGATTGATTTTAAATGTACTGCCAAGCATTAAGCAGGATATCCCGGAAAGCGCCGGGCCCACAGTACACCCGTTTTTACATTTACTTGGAAGGATATGGAAGGATACTAGTTAAATTATTGAAATCGACCCGGTTACAGACACCTTGGCGGCCAATAGTTAGTAAATTTTTGTGGGTTAGGGAAAGGAAAAGTATGTTAGTTATGACATAATTGGTCCGACTTCCCGGTAGCCAATATTCAAACTACTGTTAGTGTAAGACAATCACATTTTTGTTGTACTGCTCTGCATTTTGCCATCTCTTATCAGCAACTCCAGTATCCCGCCAATCTTCTGTGATCTGCAATGGTACCCTGAAAACAGAATCTATTAATTAACTAATTGGTCTTAGCCGTAAGCTGTAATAAATTGAATTAATTTTTAATCTTAAATTACAAATTCATTAATTCTTAATATAATAACATAATCATATAATAATATAATTCCTAATATGCTGTAATAATTGTTAGTTTTTGCCCGAAAATTAATAATTACTCTGAAACTAATTATTAATTATTAATTAATTCATAATATAATAATATTATTTCTGCAAGCCACAGGCTGTAATAAATTGGGTTAGTTTTTGCCTGAAATTTACAATTAATTAATTTTTTACATTTATAAAAATATGAAATTATAAAAATTATAAAATAATATAAATTAGATTTTATAAATTTGATTAAATATTACAAATCAATTGGATAACCCGCTTTACGACCAATACGTCATATAATCACTGAAAATCTAATTTATACATCTTATAATATAAATATACCTTATAATAGAATAAGAAAATAATATAATAATATAGTTATAATAATACAGGTAAAGTATAAACTGCCTCAACAATTTGGTGATGAACCAAATTTAGAAATTTAAAATCCTAAAATGCCTAAAGGGAGGGGACGTAAAAGAAATAAAATTCCTAAGGAAGGCTACGCTTGTGCAAAGAGACCCTCTGAGTACAGGAAAATCTGTTCTAAGTGAGATAAACAGTAAGTAAGAGAAATAAAAAAAAACTGTACACAGACGACTTTGTGAAGCGAATTTAAAAAGAAGCCATTTAAGCCAGAAGAATAAAAAAAAAATAAAAAAAAAATAAAAAAGAATAAAAAAACCGGCTAAACTTTGCTCGTACCTATTTAGCGAAACCAACTGAGTTTTGGCGGATAATATTATGAAACAAGAATCATTATTTTTTTCAAATTTTTTTTTTCATGTAACGGCTGGTAGCTATTTGCAATTTAATATCAATTCATCAAACATGATACTCCAGCCAACAATTTATAAACCACAAAATTCAGCCACCAATTACATTCAAAATCCTGTCCTACTACTATATCGATACCTCGGGCCAACTGCCCATCCTCAAGACCCCCTAATTATCAGAGAGAAAATAAAAAACAAAAATTATACACACCAAGATAAAAAACCCAACTTTAACATATAAAACACGAAACAAACAAAACCCACATAAAAAACTGTATATAAATACAAATAACACAAAATATAGTTATGCAGAAAACACTAAAAACAAACAAATTTTTCTCTTACATCACAAAAACAAACAAATATAATTATCACCGAGACGTCCGCACATGAATAAAAGACCACTCTCCCAAAAAACAAGCCAAAAACCCACGCCATAATCCCAAGTATATAATGAAACAAAAAACCCATACGAAATCACACGAACACAAATAGACACTGCACACCAACACTGCCAACAAATGGATCACAAAAAATAAACAACAATACCCCGTACTCACACAATCACACACACACACACACACACACACACACACACACACACACACACACACACACACACACACACACACACACACACACACACACACACACACACACACACACACACACACACACACACACACACACACACACAAACACACACACACACACACACACACACACACACACACACACACACACACACACACATACACACACATACACACACACACACACACACACACACACACACACACACACACACACACACACACACACACACATACACACACATACACACACACACACACACACACACACACACACACACACACACACACATACACACACACACACACACACACACACACACACACACACACACACACACACACACACACACACACACACAAACACACACACACACACACACACACACACACACACACACACACACACACACACACACACACACACACACACACACACACACACACACACACACATACACACACACACACACACACACACACACACACACACACACACACACACACATACACACACACACACATACACACACACACACCAATGCAAGACCACAATGACGCCATCATACACTTCATGACCCATACAACACTATACCTCAATCATCCAAAACAACGCACATACCCTATACAAACGAAAACACATGAACAATGCAGCTGCACTAAAAAAGTTCCGACCGTTATTGATATATACCACTAATAGCTTATCAATAATAGTCAGAACCCTCCCAGCACAACAGCACTGCCCACGTGTTCCCGTCTAAACCACACATGTACAATATTTTAGATAACTGAAACAATACTATATAGGTCACAAAACATATTATAACGTCACTATGGCCCGCACCAGCGTATTTATGAGGACAAGATACTGTCATCCATCTCCCATGATCCACCCGCTTATATGATCCTGCATCAATCCTTCACTCCGCTACACACTTAAAATTACGGCGTGAATTCTTAACTTGTTTTCCCGAAGTAAACAATCTTTCCATTCATATGCAGACAACTCAATGCAACCGATGCCAACTACCCCTATCCATCCCTGTGATGTATAAAACAAATCAACTATTTCCCAATACGTCGTCTGCTTAACCACACCTTGTGCCATCCACACTCACATACAACCCCCCATGTAAGTTTTATCCATCTAATGTTCCATACATCAAGCTAAGTCTTCCATTCTAGTCTGTACAACCCCTACTCTCCCTCCTCCCTATAACCAGCAAAAAATCCTGAAGATGGGCAGCTAGCCCGAAACATCGATAGAATTAGAAAACAAAACCTTGATTATGATTCGTAACCAAAATATACTGTCCATAAACAATTGGCCGGAACAACACGTTCAATGTACTAACATTAAATCGCAAATTGATAAGAACAGTATTACAGCAAAATAATCCTCCAATCTACAAAAGTAAATTTATAACTAAATTTATTGAATATTTGGGTCAAGTACTGGTCACCATAAATATCCGATCTTTATCCTGTAGAGAATCTATGGCATTGCATAAAAACTAACAACAACTTCAACAATATTGCAAAGATGCTATGCAACAAAATCATTCAATCTTATTGACTACCCTGTCACCTATATTCCAATTTTTATATTTTGTGACTTAGAAATCGTGCAGCTCTTTAGAAGGAAGCAACGGAAAATATTATTTTTATTCGACACCTCAATAAAGAAAGTTTTGTAATATAACAATGCTAATTCGGCACAGTAGAAGAGGCAAAGTAACGGCTTGAGAGTGTTTTAGCTATAATGGCATAGGAGATCTCACAATGCTGAACAAAAAAGTTACTTCAAGCACATATTTGGAGGCCCTTAATGAATATGCAGTAGTTTTCGGATGTAAAATGATAAGAACTCCAATCCACGAAAGTAAATTTATAACTAAATTTCCTAAAGATGTGGACCAAAAAACTTTAGACTGGCTACCACAAATCGCTGAACTTAATCATATAGAGAATCTATGGCATTACATTAAACAAAAAAAAACAACTATTAAAAAAAAAAACGCACAATGCAAAAGTTTAACGAAATAAAACTCATTTGGGATGAAATCCTTAACCAAATTGTAGAAAACCTGATCCAATCCATGCAGTATTACCTTGAAGTTGTTAATAACAACGGTGGCAGTACCTCCTACTGAGTTTACAGGGAAAAGTGAATAAATTTGGATTAGTTTTGTAATTTTTAGTCAACTTTATCATGAGGTACATAGAATCACGAACTACAAAGACTCCCAATCCTCCGTCTCACCAAATCAAAAATCAACAACTAACCATGACTATACAAAAAAAAAAAAAAAAAAAATTGTCGCTGTAGTTGTTCCATCAAGCTCATATTCCTAATGACAACTTCCGCAGAACAAACCACACCATCTCTGCTCGATACAAATAATCCCAACCACGACTGTATTTGTGTTACCATATATGTTTTTTTTTTTTGTTTTTTTTTTTTTTTAACCATAAAATTAACGTTTTTCTACAAATTAAAAAAAAATTAATAACATATTATTAAATATTTTATTTCAAATGCATCGACGACGCAACTTGGTAATCACCCGTTAAATGAAGCGCATCAACAAAATAAAATCAAAATAACAAAAACAAAACCCTCAACAAATATAATGAAATATAAATTACATGCAAGGTCAGAGAATTAAATAAAATTTTCTCTTCTGATGAGATGTATGTACAATTTTCAACAATACAAATAATATTATCATATACTTACTAATACAATTTATACAGTAAAACAAAAACGGGAGATATGTATATAGAAATTTTTAATTTCTATGTATTTTTTCTCCTTTGTTCTCTATAGTTTTCCGTTTTTTCAGAGAAATTTCTATTATAACTATTTATTTAATATAAAAAAAAATCACCAACGGTACTTATGTAACTACACCAATTTACTTAGAAATAAAAATAAAAAATGCACATTAAAAATGATGCACTGATACCCGATCTCTGGGAAAACGACAGAGTACAAATTCCAATTTAGAACTTCAAAACCACACACGCACAAAGCTACTCAAACCAAAACACAAAAAAAAAAACACAAAAAACAACACAACAAAAACAAAAGAAATATAAATAAAAAAAACTAATTTTAAAATTGAGGAGATCGGAAAAAACACGTCCGATCTCTTCAACGATCATCGATCGACCCGGTTGCCATGGCCTGATGAGATGACAATTAATTTTTAACAAATTATTACGATTCCTCATCAGGTCGAAACTGAGCTTTGCTTTGCACAACTTCCAAATCTGAATAATTAAAATAACGATACGTCACCGCCGTCGTTATAACAGCTTCGTTAACCATTTGTTGTCCACTTTGATACGATAATTGAAAAAGACAGAGGTATATGTTCAAGAGTATTTACCCTTAGTTCAAAAACCCAAATTCAATACTGCTTATAGTTGATATTACAAAAATTTTCTCCAGATCCTTTAGAAGACTAAAACAAGACCTATTTTCTAATCATCCATCAATGTCTGTAGAGGGGAAAAATTATTCACATCAATAATTTGGTGTTAGAGGAACGAAAATTACTTTGAAAACGATTGAAATCGCTGTCAGCAGAAATCTTTAAACTTGCTACCTTAGTCGTCACAAATACAGATTTTTTACACATACTTAGAAGGATAAGGCAAGATATTAATTAAATTATTGAGATCGACCCGGTTCCAGACATCTTGGAGGCTAATAGTTAGAAAATTTGTTGTGGTGTATGGAAAGCAAAGGTATGTTAGTATTGACAGAATTGGTCCGGTTTCCCGGTATTCAATATTCAAAATTCTGTTAGCATTCTGTTTTAAAAATTATTTAATAATATTTGTATAATGTTTTTATACGTAAACCGTTTACTGCTAGTTTATTTAATTGATAATCTATCTGTGATAGTGTTATTGTGTAATTTTGATATCAGTATTCATAAACTATATTTAATTTTATTGTTCGTAATTGGGCTGTCAAATTTTCCCGCTAGTTAAAGTTAAACATTTGGTAAATTTCTACAATTAGCTTACTTGTGCCATCTTTATTTGATCACGAACTAATTTCGCACAATTTAAGTGATTACTCGAACCGTGGTGAATTTATTAACTGTGCCATCTATTTGTGTCAATACAATGACTGATAAAACTTGTGCAGTTCCATCTTGCAAAGCTGGTTTTTCTGAAAAGTTCATTTGCTGCAGTGGTGTGTGCATTAAATTTGTGCATGCAACTTGTGATAAGGTCAGCACTCCGTTACTTGCTTTATTGAATTCAAGCAACAATTTTAAGTGGTTGTGACATTGTTAGCAAATTACTTCGCAATATGGATGATGTAATAAAGATAATGCTTACTTTGTCTATGGATGTAAAGGGATTGTCACGTGATTTGCATTCTGAAAAAAAGTTACTAGACTGGCTAAGAAAATACTGCCAAAAGATACGGAAGAACGGAATTTTTCCGTTCCTCCGTATCTTTCGGCAGTATTTTCTTAGCCAGTCTAACTCCTGTCGCTGATTTACCTGTGTCTCAACCTCAACATTTTCGCCCCGTAATTCCTGAAGTTATTATTGGCACTTGTAGTGATGTGGCTGGATCCGTCATGTCTGTTCCTGACAGGAAACTTATATATGCATCCAAACTTATTAATTCAACTACATCGGAAGCGCTGCGTGCATTTTTATGCTCTAAATTAAGTATGTCCGAGGATCAAATGGATTGTCGTTTATAAGTATCGACAACTCAGGATGTAACACGTTTTAACTTCGTTTCTTTTAAAATTCGGGTGGATCCTGTGCTGTTTCGGAAGTTGCTGCAACCTGATATATGGCCAACTGGTGTTTCAGTTAGAGAGTTTGTCAGCCGGTCAAAAAACTTAAATCCGGTGGTTTTGGAGTGACTTCATCCTCAACATCTAATTTTAGGTTTAAGTCTAAATCAATCAATAGTTTAATTAATATTTGTGATAAGTATTTTACTTTTTATTATCAAAATGTAAGAGGTTTACGTACTAAAGTTAGTACTTTTTATCTTAATGTCGTTGAATGTAATTATGATGTTATCGCTCTGACTGAAACATGGCTATCGGATAATATTTCAAATGTCGAACTGTTTGGTTCTGAATATGATGTTTTAGATTCGATCGTAATGTATCGCGGGGCGATGGTGTATTAATCGCTATTAATTCAAATGTTACATGCAATTTAATATCATTCTCTAATTCTGTGAACTGCGAGGCAGTGTGGGCTAAATTTATTATTAACTCTATTAAATTTGCTATTGGAGTGCTTTATATTCCTCTTAACTCGAATCTTCATTACTACCATTCTCACACTGACGTGATTAAAACTATATCGGATAGTTATGATGATTCATGTAGGGTTTTGGTTTTTGGCGATTTTAATTTACCATATATTTAATGGATTCCCGATTCATGGATTGCTGTCCCTCTATCTCTGATTTTCGATAGGTCACTACTTATTGGTTATTTTTCTAAATACTGGAAATCCTCCCATGTTATTCCAGTTTTTAAGTGTGGAAACAGATCCGCAACATTGAAAACTATAGACCAATTTCTCTTTTACCAGCGGTCTCTAAGGTTTTTGAATGTATGGTTCGTGACACCATGTTTAACTTGTTAAATAAACATATTATTCCTGAACAACATGGCGTTTTCCCTGGTCATTCAACTAATCTCGTTGAATTTGTTAATTTTACAATTAGCTCATTTGAAGATGGTTCACTGATCTCAAGAAAGCGTTTGATAGAATTTCTTACCAAATTATTTTATCTAAGTTGCGTTTGATCGGTGATCACTCGTGTTTGCTTTTATGGATTAGTTCATACCTTGCTGACCGGCAGCAGGTTGTAAAATTAGGTGATACTGTTTCTAGTTCATATGGTGTTCCATCCGGTGTCCCTCAAGTTAGTCATCTTGACGTTAAGCATTGTTTGATGCATTCTCGTTGTTCGTTGTATGCTGATGACATGAAGTTATTTCTCAATATTAAATCGATCAATGATTGTGATTTGTTACAGAGTGACTTATTTCGCTTCTATAAGTGGTGCGAGGATAATCTTTTGGAACTGAACATAAGCAAGTGTTGGGTTTTGCATTTGAATCGTAAGCGATCAATGTTTAATTTTGATTATAAGGTTAATAATTGTTCGCTACAGAAAGTCAATATAATCTTAGATTATAAGTTGAATTATAATCAACATTTAGAGAGGATTATTTGTATAAAGCGAAATCTTTGCTTGGTTTAATGTTTAGAACTTGCGAGACATTTAAAAATGTTGAAGCTATTAAAGCTATTATTTTTCATTTGTGAGATCTCAGTTGGAATATTTGTCGTTAACCTGGAGTCCACAGTATAATGTTCACTCTGAAAGGATTGAACGGGTCCAAAGAAAATTTACGAGATACCTTTGTTGTCGATTTTTGAATACGTCCGAATGTTTATTTTACAACGAACGTTGTAAGCTTCTCCAGATTCAACAACTATATGTTAGACGTTTAGTATTCTCTGCTTGTTTCGTTTTTGACCTACTGTTTGGCCAGATTGATTCTTCTAATCTTTTGTCTAAATTAAATATTGCTGCTAATAATTTAAATGTTCGTAATCGCACTTTTATTCAAACTGAATTTCATAAAACTAATTGCGGTTGTCACAATCTTCTTGATATTGCAATTTTGAATTTTAATAAGTTTTACTCCGAATTTGATTCTAATATTAATAAGAATGAATTTAAACGACGTATCGCTGCATTTTTAAATTGTAATAGTTAATTTTACTATGTGTTATTGTTATTTTTATGGTTTTTTCAATTTATTGATTTTATACACATAAAAGGCACTTTTCTATTTAATTTTTATTTTTACTTTTGTGTTTGTTTTTGTTTTTTATTTTTGTTACATTTTATTTTTTATTTTTTATGTTTTATTTTAATTAAATACTATATTGTATCTGTTATTATTTATTATTGCATTCATATGTATATTTATTTATTTTTATTTTTTATTTTTTAAATCTGTTGTATTACTTATTTGTAGTTTTTTCTTATTTTCCACTAGTATGTTCAGTTTATAACTAAATTATATTGAACTATCAAATAAATAAGACAGTCACAATATTGTAACTATCAAATAAATAAGACAGTCACAATTTTATTGAATTGCTCTGCATTCTGTTTTCTGTATTCTGTCATCTCTTATCAGCAACTCCAGTGTGCCACCATTCAACTGTAATCTGCAAAACAAATTCCTCAAAAACAAAATATATTAATGGGCCTAATTTCTACAAGCATAAATATGACAATTATAAATAAATAATCCTTAATATAATAACATAATAATATAATAATATAATTTCTGCAAGCCTTATGCAGTAACAAATTGGATTAGTTTTTGCCTAAAATTTATGAATTAAATTAATAAATTAATGAATTTATTACATCATTAAAAATATAAAATTATACAAATTATAATATAAATTAGATTTTATAAAATTTGTTTAAACATGACAAATCAATTGAATTAACCGTTTTATGATAAATATGCCATGTAATCGCAGAAAATCTAATTTATATACAATTTATTTGACACAAAACTTTAAAATTAATACAAATTAGATTTTAAAAAGTTTATTAAACACTATTTAA
Organism: Tipula confusa; assembly: GCA_963556175.1. NCBI lineage: Eukaryota > Metazoa > Arthropoda > Insecta > Diptera > Tipulidae > Tipula > Tipula confusa. Next base: position 99,771,983 of record OY744477.1, read on the forward strand.
ATAAAAAATTATATTATGGAATTAAAATAAATTTTATGCTTACCGTTGGATATCGAATTTTTGTAAACGAACCAAGCAAAACTAAAACAAGCAGTCGTTATATCCACTTTAGATTTGGCATCCGTAGTTGCCGCAGACTATACTATAGTAAAGGGTGATTTTTTAATAGCTATAGGAAATTTTTCCAAAAAAAGACACATAAAATTGAGAAAAATGC